>BSBK01002731.1:1597500-1832500 GCA_027943335.1 Chamaecyparis obtusa | reverse complement strand
GATTGCATTCCATTTCAATGGCTAACGTAATGTAGGAAACGAAATTTCATTTTAGGAAATTTTTTTTTTTTTGAATAATTTTCAAAAAAATATTTTAAGTATTAAATAAATTCTCAAAAAAATTAAATCACATACTTTATCAAAATTAACTTCTAATTAAGCATATTTAACCATAGCTTTAATGCTTTTCAATCATTAAAAAAAGCATCATTTTAATATAACTCAATTAGAAATTAAAATATTACTTAAATCCACAACTCCTTATTTGAAATCTCGATGCCATAATAATTACAATATTTAACCAATTTAACTAACATAATCATCAAACTGGTCATAAATTACTAATTTTTGAATAACTCATACACCTATAAATTAATGGACACTTTAAATTTTAAATAGCAATAACATCCATTTATTCTTAGATATTAATCCATAAATTTCCTTGTTTCCATTACATAAAATAACAATAAAAGTTATAAACTCATATGTATGATTACAAGAAAATTCCTGATTTCCAAATCTCAACATACACTTGAAATGCAAGGTTTTCAACGAAATCCTCCAATTCAAATTTCAATCTCATACAAGTCTACTAGGTTCTAAATCCAGCTGGGTACCTGATAGAATGAGGTTGACCATGGAGGCTCACCTCCTAACCTAGGCCTATTTAAGGCCATCCCCGAGCTAGGGGATCCATAATAGAATGGGATACAAATAGGTATCACAACCATGAAGAAAACACATATAGACTCAAAAACACCAAAGAGGATTCCCAACATGGATAAACAAGAGTAAGGTCTCCAAGAGGCCTTCCTAAAAATAGAGGTAGTGGTGGACTAGTAGGAGGAGAAGCCATAGTAAAATATAAAATTCTCAAGCCACACATGGACTTGGAAAGATCATCTACACCAGATGTAGCCTAAGATCCTCCTTATGACCCTCAGGTGCTCGTATGTCATACTTGGCGTCATGGGTATCATGAAACCCCATGTTTATCCCTCCACACATGGGAGACTCTGCACAATCTTGGTTCACTTTTGACTACTCCCTTTAAGGTAACTCTAATCTTCCTAGGGTGAGTGTGCCTTGAAGAATCTCATTCACAAAAGAAATTACAAATGAAAAACAACAAATTACACATCAAGAATTTCTAAGCAAAACCATAAAAATAGCAAGGACTCCATTAATGGAGCTCCAAGCTCACATACATGCCAAGAAAACATTTTAATCTAAAAGAATCCAACCTCACTCCAAGCCTAAGGTTGAATCTGAAAATGGTCTCTAAAATAGAGAGTGGATGATCACTCAAGCTCTTCCTAAAACCTTCTCTATATAGGAAAACCTCCAACAACCTAGGAACCAATCAAAGGTAAGGAAGAACCTTCCATCCCCTTCTTCCCACTTTCCTTCCTTCTCCATAAATGGAGTTAAATGCAAATTTGGGAAGAAAAGATAGGTTAACCAAAATCACACAACTCTCAAATTCTCACAACTTCAAAAGGGAGACTTTAAGGGTGTAATAAATGTGATTAAAGGATCTTAATAAGTTGAAAATGACCCCTAACCCCTAGGGTACCAACCTAGATAGCTAAAATTGACGCAAACCAAGGCAGGGAGGATCCAATTAAGGACAATCCAACCTTGCAGCTTCAAAATTACACAGCGGAAAAAACAACACAACAAGATGTTTTAACTCAATTTTCATTAACATGCCCAGCTGTAAGGCCTTCAGGGTTAGGGCCAATTACAAATAATAGTAATTCTACAAGATCACAAGATCCAATACAATTCTTAGCTAGTTTAGCTCTGAAAACAATCAACAACTGATGGAAACCCTAAGGCATATCTAAACTTGAGCTCGCAAGCCTCCAAGAAATATCCTTGTCTCCAAGCCTCAACTCCTAGCTCCGCTATTACAAACTATCAGATAAAAATTTGATCTACAAGATCATGCAAGATCTTTTCCACAACTTCTCCAATGTCTAACTTCCCAGACCTCTTATCTAATATCCTAGATCTGCTTTCACGATCCTCTAAGTCATCTCCTAAAACATCTACCCAAACACCCCCTTAAATACTAATCATCAGCCACAAGTCGGCTAGATGAAACCATTAACTCCTACAAACAAATATTAAATGCCATAAAAGTCAGCTTACAATTGCCTTACGAACATTTAATTCATCATGTTGGCCTGTAACAACACCTACCAATAATAAATGCACCAAGTCGGCCCAATAAATCACATAGAACTCCAATCGGTAAGCCAAAACTACCGAGCATCAAAGAAAAAATTGAGCGATAGTGAAATAACTGAGCATTCCAAGCATCACCAAGCACCAGTGTCGACAAAGCACCACAAACATCACTGAGTAACACTTTCACTGAGCGCAAGAAGTTTCACTGAGTTCCTTCAGCGACCAAGCTTCCATCAATGACTTAGACCGTCAGTCAAGGTTGCAACCGAGTAACACCGGCCAAGTAACAAACCACCCATACAGTTTCACTGAGGACCAAGAATGCCCCTATATTAGACACCCTATGTTCAAAAAGATGTTCATATGTGAGAAGAACATCTTCAAGGATTCAACACATAAATCCTGAATTGGTTCTTCACATACAAGTCCTCCATCTTCTCACTTTGCACATTCTTCCACTTCATCTTTCTCTATCTTTTCAAGTCTTTTCTTGACAACACATAGGTTGGTTATCCAAACTGATCATTCATTTTCTCTAGATCCACCAACTCAACTTGGCTACCAATACTCAAGCTTCTCCTACCAAGCGTTGTATCCATCAGAGGCATTAGGGAAAACTTCCTTTCATCCTTCTCAACAATAAACACATTCTTCACACAATCATACATAGCTATGCAATCATATTTCCAAGGTCTACTGAGCAATATATCACAACTATTCATCTTCAAAATATCACATAACACAGCATCCTTCTACTGGCCAATTTGAACATCAACAAAGCATTGTTCTCTTACTTCTAGAGCATGATCATCTTGCAACAAGCCTATCCTATAAGGATGTGGATGTCTCATTCTATTCAAACCAAGTTTTTGAACCATGTCCTCAACAAAAAGGTTATCAGTACTACCACTGTCAATAATTATATCACAAAGTTTACCTCCAGACTTGCATTGAGTCCTAAACAAGTTACTCCTTTAACAAGGTTCCTCATTTGTACCAAGAAATTATTATCGAATCAGCAAGTTCTCAGATTTAGCTCCATTCTAAATGTTCTCATTCACCACAGTAGTTCGTTGGTCACCAAGCTTCTTCTATGTACACTCAAAAGAACAATGTCCTTCCTCTCCACATTTATAGCAAGTACCCTTAAAGATAACTCTACCTATCTTCTTCTTCGGTTCCATAGGTTTATGTTCATCTTCTGCATCAGTTAGTTTATCCTTCACCGAGTGATCAATCTTTTCCTTTCCTCGGGATTTACTATGCTATTTCCTCTTGAACTTATCTTCTGCCTTCAGAGCATACTAATAAGCATCTTCAATAGAATCAATCTTTAGCATACCAAGCTCATCCTAAATATTGAATCTCAGACCATTCACATACTAAGCTACATTTTCCTTACCAAGTTCTCTGTGTCCAAACCAAATAGTAGGTTTGTATAACTCCTCGGTATAATCTTCAATAGACAAATCCTTCTGTTTTAGATTCTGCAATTTTTTAAATGAGTCAAGCTCATAGTCAACCGGTGTGAACTTAGCTTTCAATTTAGTCACCATCAACCTCCACTGATTGATCTTCATTTCACCTTCATCTTATCTATCTCTTCGTAATTCTTTCCACCAAAGAGCAGCATGTCCTTTCAACTTAGTATGTGCCAATCTTACCTGAAGAGGATCTTCAATTTCTTCCAGCTCAAAGAAATCTTCAATTTCACCAATCCAATCAATCAAGTTCTTGGGTTTCAAGGTATGAAAGAAAATAGAAACTTCCATTCTGTAACTATTACTTAACCGAGCTCTAGATCTATGCAACTGAGCAGTTCTATCTTCACCAGATATGTCCCTCCGGTTATCACCACTAGATCCAGTAGCTTCAAAGTCTTTAGCATCTTCTTCATAACCATCCTCAGTACCAACATTCTAAGGTACACCAGTAACAGCTCTCATGATCTCAATGACCATGTCATTCTTCATCAGTTCCATCTCAGATCTAAAATCTGATTTCACCTTCTCTGTAATATGGGATTCCACAGTATCACAAAGATCAGCAATTACTCTAGGGTCTAATCTTTTCAGAGGCATCCTTAAAGATAAGAGAAAACCCTCTACAACAAACCCTACACCGATCACCTTGTGAAAATCTCCAAGTTGTATACAAGTCAGATCGCAACCTGCAACCTTGCACAAACAACTAGGGCAAGATTTCACAAGTTTAGTGCCACGGATCTGCAATTAAGATCATACGATCTCTTCACCAACAAGATCAATTTTGTAGGATCATCCCTCGCAAGATCAATCTTCACTCCACAAGACCAACTCCACTCTGATACCACCTGATGTAGACCAAGGTAGGGAGGATCCAATTAAGGACAATCCAACCTTGCGACTTTAGAATTACACAGTGGAAAACACAACACAACAAGATATTTTAACTCAATTTTCATTAACATGCCCAGCTGTAAGGCCTTCCGGGTTAGGGCCAATTACAAATAATAGTAATTCTGCAAGATCACAAGATCCAATACAAATCTTAGCTAGTTCAATTTAGAAAACAATCAACAACTAATGGAAACCCTAAGGCAGATCTAAACTTGAGCTCGCAAGCCTCCAAGCAATCTCCTTGTCTCCATGCCTCAACTCCTAGCTCTTCTATTACAAACTATCATTTAACAATCTAATCTACAAGATCATGCATGATCTTTTCCACAACTTTGCCAATGTCTAACTTCCCATACCTCTTATCTAATATCCCTGATTTTCTTTCATGATCCTCTAAGTCATCTCCTAAAACATCTACCCAAACACCCCCTTAAATACTAATCATCAGCCACAAGTCGGCTAGATGAAACCATTAACTCCTAAAAACAAATATTAAATTCCATACAAGTCAGCTTACAATTACCTTACAAACATTTAATTCAACATGTCAGCCTGTAACAATAGCTACCAACAATAAATACACTAAGTTGGCCCAACATATCACATAGAACTCTAGTCAATAAGCCAGAACTACCGAGCAGGAGAGAAACAACCGAGTGATAGTGAAATAACCAAGCATGCCAAGAATCACCGAGCACCAGTGTCAACCGAGCACCACATACATTGTCAAGTAACACTTTCACCTAGCACAAGAAGTTTCACCGAGTTCCTTTAGTGACCGAGCTTCCTTCAATGACCAAGACCATCGGTCAAGGATGCAACCGAGTAACACTGGCCAAGTAACAAACCACCCATGCAGTTTAACCGAGGACCAAGAATGCCCTTGCATCAAAAATTGACCCTCGTTACATTATGGGAGCCCAGAAGACCCTCCTAAACCCCACCTAAAGTTTACCCATAGATTTCCAAGTCAAGGTTGACCAACTAGAAACTTCCTAACCAATGGTAAGCTTGGCACTACACTTTGGCTATCCCCTAGTTAACCCATCACTTAAAAACATAATATAATTAACTAGCCATGCCAACATTTATGCAACAATTTCCAAAAGTACCACAATTAAATTAAATAAATGGCATGGCTTAATCACATTCAGTTTTAGTCAATGAAACACACTCATGAAAACCACATTCACGAATAAACAACTATACAATGAGATCCATGTTTCTTTATACAAGAAGGACCGTGGATTTTACGGAATAACATAGGTTCCAATTCTAGATCCCTGATTTAGATCCATGGTCAACTATCCCTGCAAACTCATTGCACACATCATTAGGTCCAAAATAACATGATATAGAAACAAAACACATCATCAATACTTCATGGTATATAAACTGTCTGTGATTGAATTAACTAAACATATCATCAGTTTCCTAAACCAATTTTCCATCACAATAATTCCCATACATGAAATCATCATAAACCAAAACTGAATCAAAACATAAAGTATCTCGGTTGTGCCCCATTTACATAACTAGGTATCGACATATAACATAGGATTCAACATATCCTCAAATACATAAGTGTCTCAATAGTCAAATTATGTCTATGAAATAATCACTGAAAGTATGTAAATAAAATTAGTAGTACTATGTCTGTCCGAGGTAGGTATCACATTAATTAAGTACAATTGCATCTTATATTTTATTACTTCTCAATTTCCTCAATCTACCTTTCCCCATCAAGTACTCCCCTTCTAATTTGTTAATGAGATTGCGATCCCAAATGCGATCTAGATGGATATTTCCTGCGAACTTAGGAAGGTATTTAGTAATGTACACCATATTTTGGTATACCATATATCCTTCCACTATAGAACCCTCAAGATGTGCTCTTTGTCGAACCAATGCTTTCAAGGATTTCAAGTGCCTCTTAACCATCCACATTAACCTAGTGTGTATAGGTCCACACACTTCAATCTCCTCAACTTGGTGTATGAGGTAGTTCTCTTGTGGATTGAAAAAAGTTGAAGGTAAAATTTTTTTCAATTCACACATTAGATGAAGAATTTTTCTCTTCCAATATTTTATATTTTCTTTATGGATTTCTTTAGATGAAAACCACCTATGAGAGATTCAAGATGCAAAAAATATATAAATGTGAAACTTTACAAAATAATAATAAATATATACAACAAATTGAACAAATATCACTACTTACCTCATGTATTTTCCAGGATCATATATCACTTGTTTGACGTTATTGTCAAAGTTCTCTAGGAAAGGTAGAGGTAGCACATACTGCAACAATTATAAACTGATCATTTCATTATTTTCTAACATAATACGATGAAAAGTACACACAGTTGCCACATCATATTGTAAATATGGAAGAACATGAATTACCTTGATGAATGTATGCCAATCATGTGTTTTCCTCCCTAGCTCATATTTACTTTTCATTGATATGAGATTGTTTATGTTCGCAATAAATCTTGTGGGAAATCAAATTTTTCATATGACCTCTTTTATTGCATTTCTTTGTTGGTATTTTAATAGCCAAGGAAGGGCACTTATATTAATCTTCGCGCCATTTCTATTGAGTGAATAAAATCCTTCAATGGATGATTGGATTCATGAATGTGACTACAAATTTTGATAATTTTTTCTTTATCATGCCTTCCATCCAATATTTTCCATAATGTCTTTGTTATAATCTTTCCAATATGCATAGTATCAAACACATGCACAATTTGTAGCTTCTTGTAGTAGGGAAACCTACTAAATTATCTGGGATTACTTTTTAGTCCCTTTGGAAGTTGGTCAGTAATGCATTGAAAACCTTCATAGTCATCAATTACATAATCGATAAACAAAACAAAATACAAATATATAAATTCCAAACATAAACAATTAGTTGGAATGACATTACCATGATGATTAATTCTATTATATTCCAAATTCCATAGGCGAGGTGTCATTCTTCGTGGCTTTGATGTAGTCTCTTCTTTCCCATTGAAAATATATTTTTTCGTACTCCAATACTTATGATTCCTATGGAGGAAGTGCCTATACTCATCAAACACCTTCTTTGCTAAACTTTTTGAATGACGAGATTTCCTCTTTGGACCACAAACATGACATGAAAATTTCCCCTTTTTTTGAATACCTACATGATAATGATATAATTTGATTATTAAATATGTTAATTCTTGTAATTAGAATTATCATGGGCAACTTGAAATCACTATAACATACATATCACAAAAATGTGTTAGCCCCAGGGCATCATGTATTGTCCATACAAGCATGGTATGGAATTGAAATTGTCTTTGTACTGTTGGTCTAGAGACATCATACATAGTGACACTATTCCATAACTTCAGAAACTCATCGATAAGAGGCTCAATATATACATTCATATCTTTCACTTGGTACTTACCCAGTTGAATGGACAACAATATTACATAGTTATTGTGACCAGTTTACTGCAATATTTATAAGTACATATTGATAACTATTAAATGATAAAATAACTGGGATAATCATTGCCAACATAATATGCTCCATCTTTATTGACATCCATGGAGGAATATTATTGTTGATAACAAAAATAGGCCACACCAAGTAAACAAATCTCATCCCTCCAAATGGATTAACACCATCCGCTGTCAATGAAAGCCCAAATTACGTGGTTCTTATTTGAAGCATGGCCACTTTGAACCTCTATGTACATAAATTCCTAACCATCCAAAGACATTTGAATAATGGCATCTCAACTTCTATTACATGCATGGTAATCAATAAATTGTGCCAAGCTAGTGCACCAAAATAATCATTGCAGACGTGGAATAATGGGGATGTAACGAAGAGCCTTGTGAGGTACTCTATTTTTTATTTGATTTGTTCAATATATACTCATGTGACATTCAGGGAATTCTATTGCAAATTCATGTTCTTTATAATATATAATATGATCATTGGGACAAGCATCTATTTCTTGATACTCCATTCCAATATCTTTCATAGTGGAACATAATCTTTGGTATGAGAGAGGTAGGATATTTGGTGATGGTAATAGAAAATTACCTATCAATCTACAATAGAAAGTATAAGTTGTTAATATAAGCAATATTAATGGTACATGATTCACCCTTTGTTAACTATAATGACATATATGACATACCTTAACATACGTGACATTGTTATGTTGGATATAGCATTCATAACCTTCAAGTTCACCAAGAATAATACAACAAAGAGAAGAATTGTTTGGGAGCCTTGGTAAAGGGACTCATTTGCCTTCTCAAGTAGAGGTACATCATGAACATCATCTAGGTCATCTTTAGCATCATGATCAATTGCGCTTGGACTAAATGTGTCATGCATCAAAGTATTTGTACCATCATCTTCAATTGTGTTTTCTGGCGCATGATCATCATCTTCCATCGGATCATGGTCCATATCATGTACTTCCCTGGGGAGATCGACCTATATAAAATTGAACATAAATAAACCATGATCATAATCATCTTGTCATCAAGTGATTTCATACGCATATCAATTGTTAAAATGATATAATGAACAACTTACCAGTGGACAATAATCACACCCCCCTTTAATGTGACCATGGTCGCAAAAATGTCTCTTAGCTATTTTGAGTAGAAGTCTTCTACGGTTTAAACCCTTACAATTTTTAAAGGACAATAACATTTTCTATCACCTTTTCTTTTCAAGTTAGACCATAGTTCTCTAGTGATCTTCTGATCCCTATTTTGGTCTTCACTTATATTACTTGACATGATCCTTCTTCACAGGAAACAAAAATTGGTGTTTGGAAACTTCAGTCTATAACCTTCACAAACTAAGAAAAATGATAAAAGAAGTAAACAAATATTCTTAGACCTAGTTATATATAGATATTGAAAAGTTAGTTATGAAAGGAGGTTTTACCATAGTATAGGTTTTGCAATGTTTTATAGGGTCAATGCAATGTATTTAGGAATTTCAAGAAATGAAAACTTACTAACTCAGATAAAAAAGTACTGTTGGAAACAATTGTCTGAAGGAAATTGCTACTCAATTATGTATTGTCTTTGATGTCACACAATGTCATAGTCCACAGCAACTAGTTCCTACCGAGCTCAGTCGGTCTGCCAGACAGGAATATTAGTGCTTACCGAGTCCACTCGGTTATTGAAGAAAAGCAGTGTCTACCAAGTTCACTCGGTTGCCAAAGAAAATTTAGTATTTACCGAGTTCACTCGGTCATCGAAAAAAAGTTAGTGTTTACCGAGTTCACTCGGTCATCGAAGAAAAGTTAGTGTTTACCAAGTTCAGTCGGTTATCGAAGGTAAAAGATTGTCGGTGTTTACCGAGTTCCCTCGGTCTCCAAAAGATTATAAAAAGTTATGGTCACCGAGCACTGTCGGCCCTTGAAGGATTTTTGCAAATAGAGTTTTCTTATTTCAGCCGACTGTTATACTAAATAATGTCGATTTGACAAATCTAAAATCATATAAATAAAAGGTCAAATGTGAAAAGTAAAAAAGATATACAGCAGAAGATTTTACAGAAGAAAAGCAGGAAAGGTGTATGCAAATTTGTGAAGGATGTTCAGATATCCTTGAGGTGCAGCAGAGATTTATTCGATCAGAAAGGATCAGACTTATGCAGAACAGAGATCTGTAATCAGCAAGACAGTTGCATTATTATACAGGTCATTTTTCATTGTTACCTTCTTATCATTGTAACAGTGAATTCTAAATCTCTTAACCGAGTTGGTTTAACAACCATATTGTAAATCCTCTAACAAGGTGACAATTCCATTGAATTATTTTCAAGACCTCTTACCAAGCCACTCCTAGCAGGGTGTTTTAAATCCTCTAACAAGGTCACACCTAACAGTGTGTTTTGTAACCTTTTACTGGGTTGGCTTCTAACCGGGCATCACTTCAGAAAAGTGAAAATCAGTATCTAGATACATTGGTGGTTTTTCCCATATTGGGTTTCCACGTTAAAATCTTGTGTCTCTTGTGTTCTTAATTGCTTTCTTAATCATATACATGTGTTGATGAATATCTAAAGATAATTTTGCTAATACTTTCTGCATCTTCAAAGTTACTGCAATCTATTTACCGAGTGCTAAAACAAATAACATTGTTAAGATATCCTAAGGGTTCTAGAAAGAATTAATTGTGAAGTGTTTTATGGTTGACTGATTCACCCCCCCCCCCCCCCCTCTCAGTCACTTCATCCATATTCCATCAATTGGTATCAGAGCTTTTGGTGCTTGCAGGAAGGGTTTCAAAGACCTAAGCTAAAGATCAGGATGTCTTACAAGAGGGAAATTCCAAAGCTTAACAGAGATAACTTTTCAGCATGGCAAGGTCTCATGCGACTTCATCTGGCTTCCATTGGTGATTCAGGATGCAAATACATTGATGAAGAATACAAAATTCCTAATGGCGCATTAACTGTTGAAGACATTGTAGATAAAAAGACTCACAACACCATGATGATAGACATTGCATCTGCTCTCAGCTATGAAGAATTTGATGATATTAAAGACTGCACTACTGCATATGAAATGTGGATGGCACTGAAGAAAATATATGGTGGTGATGCAAATGTGAAAAGAGCCAAATCAGAAAGCCTAAGAGGACAGTTTGACAAGATGAATATGAAGGAAGATGAAAACATTGCAAAATATGTTGAAAGAATCAAAGCAAGTGTAAGTGCAATTAGAGCTTCTGGAGGAACAATCTCAGATGAAACTGTTATAAGTAAGGTACTCAGAACATTACTCCCTATCTATGCAATAAGAGTATCAGCTATTCAAGAAAGAAGATGTGAAACAAACCACAATATAACTTTGGATGCTTTAGTTGGAAGATTGACAGCTTTTGAATTAGACAACTATGACAACTATGTTCCTAGTTCCAAAAATATTGAATCAGCATTTGAGGCCAAGGTTTCACTAAAGAAGAATAAGAAAATTAAAGAAGTTCAGTCAGAAAGTGAAGAAGTATCAGAAGAAAGTTCTGATAGTGATCTTGAAATTGTAGAAGCATTACTTGCAAAGAAGTACTCTAGAGGGAAAGGTAAGTATAAAGGTAAAACTCCTTTAATCTATTTTTCATGTGAAGAAATTGGACATATTGCAGCTAGGTGCCCAAACAAGCAAGTCAAGGAAGAGAAGAGAAGTCACAAGTACTATGGCAAAAAGAATTTCAAATCATACAAGGATTTAAGGTATATCAGATGGATATAAAATCTGCATTTCTCAATGGAATTCTTGATGAAGAAGTCTACATTGAACAACCTGAAGGTTTTGTTGATCCAGATAAAAGGGACATGGTCTGCAGGTTACACAAAGCATTGTATGGTTTAAAACAAGCTCCTAGAGCATGGTATGAAAGACTCCATAACTATTTGATTCAGATTAATTTCAAAAGAGCTAATGATAACAGTAATTTGTATATTAAAGAAGGACCGGATGACAAAATTGTATTGGCAGAAATATTTGTGGATGATACTATATTTACAGGGAATGAGGATCAGTGCAAAGAATTTTCAGAGCAAATGAACAAAGAATTTGAAATGTCTATGTTTGGTTTAATAAAAAAATTTGTTGGTCTTCAAATTCAGCAAAGCAAGAATGGTATATACATTACTCAATCCAAATACATTAAGGAAATACTTAAGAAGTTTGGTATGGAAGATTCAAAACCAGTTGGTACACCCATGTGTACTGGACTGAAACTTACCAAAAATGATGATTCAAAAGAAGTTGATCAGACCCTATACCGATCTATGATTGGAAAATTGCAGTATGTAGTACATACAAGACCTGATATTGCCTTAGCAGTCGGTATAGTAGCTAGATTCTTAGCAAAACCTAAGGAAAATCACATGATGGCAATCAAAAGAATCTTAAGATACTTAAAAGGAACTGAAGAATATGGTTTGTGGTATAAATTTGGAGGCAATCTAGACTTGAAAGTGTTTACTGATGCTGATTGGGCAGGAAACATTGATGATAGAAAAAGCACAAGTGGTGGAGCATTTTTTCTTGGAAAAAGACTGGTATCCTAGACTAGTAAAAAGCAGAATTGCACATCTCAATCCACAGCTGAAGCAGAATATGTTGCTGCTGCAGTAAACTGTTCAAATATTGTTTGGTTCAAACAGCTATTAGAAGGTATGAAGGTTGAAATCAAAGAACCAGTTGTTATATTTTGTGACAATACCAGTGCAATAAACATCTCTAAGAATCCAGTGATGCATTCCAAAACCAAGCACATTGCTATTAAATATCACTTTGTCAGAGAATTGGTGCAGGACAAGGAAATCAGATTAGAATATATTCATACAAAAGAACAGATTGCAGACATTTTTACCAAACCATTACCTAAGGATGCATTTGTGTATCTAAGAGGTAAGTTAGGGGTCATTCCCCTATCCGAGGCTCACTAAATATAGTTTTAGTGATGCATCAACCAGAACATGATTGAAAATCAACCTGTTGATGCAGCATATTCAAGGAATCATTGCATATGAATCAGTACTTGAGGTACATTAAGTTTCACCGGTAATATGTGAATTGTCTTTGGCATGTGTTGTCAAAGAGGGAGTGTTTGCTATGTCTTTGCTATTTTGCTATTACTTCAAGAAATTTTCAATAATTAGAAGGAAGAATTTTTAGGATAAAGGAAGTTTGCTAACAGAGGGAGATTTGAATCTGAACCGAGCTAACTCTTTCAAATTTCTTATGATATGACATATTGTGTTGCCATCAATGCCAAAGAGGGAGATTGTTGGAAACAATTATCTGAAGGAAATTGCTACTCAATTATGTATTGTCTTTGATGTCACACAATGTCATAGTCCGCAGCAACCAGTTCCTACCGAGCTTAGTCGGTCTGCCAGATAGGAATATTAGTGCTTACCGATTCCACTCGGTTATCGAAGAAAAGCAGTGTCTACCGAGTTCACTCGGTTGCCAAAGAAAATTTAGTATTTACCGAGTTCACTCGGTCATCGAAAAAAAGTTAGTGTTTACCGAGTTCACTCGGTCATCGAAGAAAAGTTAGTGTTTACCAAGTTCAGTCGGTTATCGAAGGTAAAAGATTGTCGATGTTTACTGAGTTCCCTCGGTCTCCAAAAGATTATAAAAAGTTATGGTCACCGAGCACTGTCGGCCCTTGAAGGATTTTTGCAAATAGAGTTTTCTTATTTCAGCCGACTGTTATACTAAATAATGTCGATTTGACAAATCTAAAATCATATAAATAAAAGGTCAAATGTGAAAAGTAAAAAAGATATATAGCAGAAGATTTTACAGAAGAAAAGCAGGAAAGGTGTATGCGAATTTGTGAAGGATGTTCAGATATCCTTGAGGTGCAGCAGAGATTTATTCGATCAGAAAGGATCAGACTTATGCAGAACAGAGATCTGTAATCAGCAAGACAGTTGCATTATTAGACAGGTCATTTTTCATTGTTACCTTCTTATCATTGTAACAGTGAATTCTAAATCTCTTAACCGAGTTGGTGTAACAACCATATTGTAAATCCTCTAACAAGGTGACAATTCCATTGAATTGTTTTCAAGACCTCTTACCAAGCCACTCCTAGCAGGGTGTTTTAAATCCTCTAACAAGGTCACACCTAACAGTGTGTTTTGTAACCTTTTACCGGGTTGGCTTCTAACCGGGCATCACTTCAGAAAAGTGAAAATCAGTATCTAGATACATTGGTGGTTTTTCCCATATTGGGTTTCCACGTTAAAATCTTGTGTCTCTTGTGTTCTTAATTTCTTTCTCAATCATATACATGTGCTGATGAATATCTAAAGATAATTTTGCTAATACTTTCTGCATCTTCAAAGTTACTGCAATCTATTTACCGAGTGCTAAAACAGATAACATTGTTAAGATATCCTAAGGGTTCTGGAAAGAATTAATTGTGAAGTGTTTTATGGTTGAGTGATTCACCCCCCCCCTCTCAATCACTTCATCCATATTCCATCAAGTACAAGATATCCTCAAAATTCCAAGAGGTGAGAATGGCATCTGGAGTACCTACTAACTTGAATTCAACCTCTCAACGAACATCTACAATAACATATCCATGTGTTTTTTGAAGTTTGAATGATTCATTGACTTCCACATATCGTACCTGCATGATATGTAAGACCATTTATCACAAGGAATAATTCAACTATGGTTCCTATGAAAGTGAAAAAATGCTTCACTTTGTTTTGAGAATAGTTTAATATCTTATTGTCCACTCACTATCCACAATTATATCTGTATATTATTGTCCACCCAGTGTCCACTCTCAAACTGACCAAGATTGGTTGTAGGGGTTGTTACAGAAGTTTTAATGTGTTCCTAAGAATGGAAAAAGCATATAAGTGACTGGAAATGCCAAAAGGAAACATGATGAGTGATGTATAGGATTAATGAGCTCACAATATTTCCTAAGGACCAATTGATCCAAGTACTTTACAAATTTGATAATTTATTGGAGACAGATTGTCATATCACATAATACACTTAAGCAAGAAAGATTTGGAATCTCAAATTATATGATGGGTTCTTCATTCCTATCAACTTCAAGGTAATTCAAATACAAACATTCACAATTTGATTCTTCTTCTAACATAAGGAACAATACCTTTACACCTTGTTGGAACTCACTATTATTGCTCATGTTTAAAAGTGGATAGTGGGTGGATAGTAATAAATGGACATAGTTCAATATTATATTACTTTCCACATATTATAATTTCATGGTTGATACTTTTATAGCATTGTGTGAAATAAAATCTTGTGTAAATTTTGATCATCCTCCCTAACTAAGAGGGAGTGTTAATGTTGTATCTTCGGTCGTATGATACACATATGCATGTGTGTGTTAATAATAGTATCGAACATAATGTATAGTATATTTGGAAAAATTTAGTGATATGTATGTATAGGTATATATGTACATGATTATATCTACATACATAAATATATATATACATACATACATACATACATATATACATATACATATATTTATTCTAAGAATGAAGGGAAATTCAAAGTATAGATAGTTATAGATAGATACTAGGACATAATGAAAAATAAGTGGAGATGATGAGAAATAAGTGTACCTAGAGAAAACAACACAAGGGTGAAGGAATCATTAGCCATATTAGGAATAAGGGGGAAATAATATCTAAAAATTACCTTCATATCATATAGAAATTTCATAAATATTGCAACATAAGATATAAAGATATGCTAGAGAAACTTCTCAACCCTAATGGATTGTGCAAAAATATTTCAAACATATATGGAATTTAGCAACACTGCATGTCCCATGATGGATGTTGCCACAAATTACCCCCATTAAAATACATGAATAAGATAAACTAATCAAACCACCAAGAAATATAGATAATGATTGTAGATCTGTGCTAGATTATAGTGATTGTGTTAAATGATTCGCACTTCCAAGATAAGAAAATAATTCTATAAAGTGCCCTAAAAATCTCAGAATTTGTAAGATGTTGATTTCTTAGGGATTTGTGCACGAAATGAATAACCCCAAAATATAGAAAAATAATTTGACAGAGTAAGGTACCTAAGCATTTTCCTTTTGATATTTACTAGAGTGAATGTAAAATCTCTACATGATTTTTCAGGCCCTAAGAAATATTTCCAAACATTTCTAATGTAGGGAAAGGAAGGCTCTGGACTTTTTCCTTAGTTTGCGCTGCAAAATTAAACTTTATATTTGAATCTTATTCTATTTGGATATTTTTATTATTTGATTATCTATGCCAAAGTATGAGTTTATAGGTTTTTCCAATATGTTATGTTACAACTCCCTCATGCACTAATCTATACTAAAGTGGTTCTTAGATTATTGTAAGTTTGATAATCTAGGTAGGGGGATAGGCAGGGGGAGAAAGATTGTTTTCAGTTATGAAACTAAAAATACAAAAATAAACCCCCACACAATAAGCATGATGAAATCACCAAAGATGGGCTTGAAGAAAATGGAGGAAGAAGAATAAATTTGGAAGTGTTCCCTAGCCATGGCGTTTATATGCCCCCTAGGTGGTGGTTTTCTTTCTAGGAGAAAAAACTCCCACAAAAAAGCCTATCAGCTTAAATATAGCTCATTTCATGAACAAAGACAATTTCCACCTAAAAATTCACCAAGTAAAAATTGGAGATTGTGCAAATTCTACTTGGGTTGTGCATAAGTGGATTCAACAAAAAAAATGTTTGAACTTGTGCCTGGATGTGAAATACTAGTTGGAGCTACAAAATTTCATAGCAAAATGAGGTTTACATTATCCTTCATAGTTCATAGCACAAACTGAAGATTGCATAAAAATAAAATAGATCCAATCAAACATATGAATTTCTACCCTTGGGAGGTCTGGGATATCCTTCAAACCAACTAGTTCACTTCCTATGAAATAATTTTAGAATCATAGTGAAACCTAAAAAAATAGACAAAAGAGATTAATCAAACAATAGGGTTGTAGCCTGCAAAATGTAGGATTAGTTGTCTGTCTAGGGATGCTTCTGTAACTGTATAGCTGAAATTTAGTGTTCTAGAAATTTCTATGCTCGTTTATGTTTCAAATGTGATTCCAAAAATGTTGATGCAATCCTAAGCCCCTCAAATTGGATTCTTTCAATTCTACACAACTCACTCTTGGACCTTGCAAGAAGGCTCACATTTTTTGAGACATTTAAAAATAATAACTATTAATACAATTTTGTACACCCAACATCTACTCTATATAAACAATAGGGAATTACATCTAGCCTACTTATTCCACAATTAACCCTCACCATTTAACAAACCTAACATTACAATAAAAAATATAAATTTGCACTATGGTATTTGAAGCCTTCTAGATTGAAAATTGTGATCATCCTCCATAAATAAGAGGGAGTGCTAATGTTGTAGCTTTGGTCATATGATACATATATGCATGTTTGTGTTAATAATAGTATCCAACATAATGTAATGTATATTATAATGTATAGTATATATAGTGACAATTAAAATAATCATCAATTATTGTTATCAAATTTCAATATAACCTTTACACCTTGGAGGAACTCACTATTGGAGTCTTCTCTTATAACTCTACTACATTCTATCACCCTGTTTGCACACAAAAATCATTAGTTCTGATAACAAAACCAATATTATTGCTCATGTTTGAAAGTGGATAGTGAGTGGACAGTAATATATTGACATAGATAAGTATTATACTACTATCCATATGTTATGAGAAAAGACTCCACTAGTGAGTTCCTACAAGATGTAAAGGTATTGTTCCTTATGTTATAACAAGAATCTTGAATTAATTTGACAATATTATTGCTCATGTTTGAAAGTGGATAGTGAGTCGACAATAATATATCGACATGGTTCAATATTATATTACTGTCCATATATTATTGTCCACTCACTATCCACTTTCAAACTAACAAACATTAGTTGTAAGGGCTGTTACAGAAGTTTTAATCAATTCCTAATAATGGAACAAACATATAAATGGTTGGAAATCCCAAAAGGAAACATGATGAGTGATGTAGAGGATTAATAATGAACTCACAATCTTTCCTAAGGATCAACCGATCCAACGCTATAAATTTGACAATTTGTCATATCACATAATACACTTAAGCAAGAAAGATTTGGAATCTCAAAATTTATGATGGGTTCCTTATCATAGATTGTCTTCCATTCTTCCTAGGTTTTACTCGTAGAAGGAGAAACTACATTATCTAGATTGTGTTCCATTCTGCCTAGATTTTACTCACCAGAGAAACAAATTGGGGGTTTTGGGTATTTTCCTTTTTCTGCATCATTTCATCCTCATTTCCTCTTGGATGCCACATATTTCTTTCAACCTCATTCCACTCATTCTCTTCCTACTCCAGTAGCTTCCCAAAAATATATCCCATCTTCAAGCTCAAATTCTCTATCTTTGATGTTCTGTGAAAAACCCTAGGTTGTCTTCTAGATTCAAGTCTAGCTCAACCACCATATGCAAGATCACTTGGCCTTTCTCATTTAGGAGGTTTCTAAGGGGAAAACATGTAGGTAGTCACTAGATAGACAAATTTACCATAAATTTACTATATGATGATAGTAATAGGGGGATCTCTATGTAATATTGACAAGAAAATTTACCATAATCACACAAATGAAATCTAAATAATCTAAAAGTCTACGATAAATTTTTAGGGCTAAAATAAAACATACCCAAAGAAGTCACCTAGAAATTCTTGAAAGTGAAATTATTGACATCCCATTTTGAGCTTCATATGTCTACATGCATATGAGAAAATGTCAGACCTTTTGCTCCTCTTTTCTCCCATGCGAATTGTGTTTTCGCGCTACATCCACACAAAAAATGATTTTCTTTTGTCTTTTTTTTTTATATTTCCTGAAATCGTTACAATTATGATGGTAATCAAGAAATTACTATTGTACTTGTGACTTCATCAGGGAAAATTTTAAAAAAAATTCAAATTCACTAGAAGGGCATCCTCCGTCAAAAGTTATCGTTAGAAAAAGCCCCCAAATGTATTAGTTCCATATGCTTCTCTATGGTGTCAATTTTTAGTTGCAACCTCTTTTCCTTCTTATTTATCTTGGTGCAAATCTTACATCTACATTGTACCAGAGGCTCACCTTCAATTGGATTGTCAACTGGTTCAATGAATGGATACTTTGACACCAATTCTACTTGAAAATTCCTCGATAGATCCCACTTCCAATTTTTTTTTTGGATTCTCTATATCATTCTTTGAATTTTATTTTATTGAATTCTTCCCTACACCATCATCTTCTCTGACATTCTCAATCTCATCCAAGTTGATTATATCATTATGGATACTTTGGGTATTTAACTTCAAATCTTATTCAAGTTCATCATGATCTGGGATATCAGGTTCTCTGACTTCTTCAATATGATATGTAGGTTCAGGTTGTGAATCTTGAAAATATTCGTGTGATGAAGTAGCTTCCTTATTTTGGCCAAAAATATTTCCAACACCATGATCAAAGTATGATGATAAGGTTATGTGTTTTGCTGGCCTCTCTTGGATTTTCCCATATGTGGGAGCCTTACCCGTATTCTTGTTCGACATCTCAATTCTTCAATGAAATAAAGGTTGTCGGTGCAAAAAAAATGTTTACTTGTTGAAGAACTGACAATAGACTATAATATATATAAACATGATTCATTGGCCCTAAAATCATGCCTGAGGTCTCCCTAGTCACCATTGTTCACTAACTAGTCCCCACTAAATAAGAATGAACTCAAAATTACATAGTCGCAAAATAATAATCACTTACCTTTGCCTCAAATTCAATTGCAGTCGTGACTCACCAATGCACTCAACAGTCTGAAACCTCGCTATCAATCAAATTGAGATATCAAAACCAACCAACGTTGAACCTACTAAGAAACTGAAACAAATTGTGTACAATAACACTGATCTATGAATGTATTTATACTAATTATTTTTTAGTGAATTCAACAGGAGGTATTAGGTATACAAATATTTGGCAAATTCCACGTAACTATAACACGTTTTGTGTTATTTCTGAGGTGATAATGGGTCATCCAATACCTTGGTTTGATTAATAAAGTTGGAGAAAATGCGTCAGTTTGAGACATGCGTCAAATTAGAGGTTGAATGATGTATCCCATCATTTATGTATCTTACTTTGAAGTTAGTAAATTTTACATATCTTTTCTTCAGCCCTTATTATTAATTTGGTTTTGTTATCTCTTTCTTAAAAATTTCATAATCTTCTTATCTAGCCTCATCTTTGTTTAAAGTACGAACAGTTTCTCAGTTTCCTATCCATAAATATTTGATTTGTTACACATGTTAAATTCATATACTCTTCTTTTCCCTCTATGATTTAAAGAAGTACATGTAACATCATTTAAAAAAATAAAATTTTGAGATGTTTGACAATTTTTTTTGTTCCATTCTAACCTAGATATTATATGGTAAATGGAATTGTAGGATGCTGAACAAACCTTCAAAGAAAGAAAAAAAGAAAGTGATGCTAGAGAAATAGAAAGCTTTTACCGTAGATACTATGAACAACATGTCAAGGCATTGGAAGAAGCACATGAAGATGCAGATCGGTACGGTTTACACAATACTTTCTTTTTCTTAAGATATCTTCTTGTATTTTGCTGCATGAAATATGGTCTTGCTTCATCTTTTTTAAGCTCCATAAATGATCAGCTTATATACACTAAACAAAGACAAAATTTATTTTATGATGAAATTTACAAATCATATTTGATCATTCATTTCATAAATGCTTTTTTCTTTTTAAAGGCACGCTCTTTAGTAAACTTACTTTGAGGTTTGGTGATGAATTGCACTTGGTGGCCTCATTGATTGCATATTGTACCAAAATGTGAAATAAGAAAAAAATTGACTCACAATAAGTGAAAGAATCCATTTGGTGCTTCAGGTAAATAGCATTTACATGACATATATCATTTGGTGTTGATGGTCTGTGCAAACAGTCTTTTAGAGCAAGAAGTCAAATGAGAATTTGAATAAATTAAGAATACAAGTTTGGAAGTTGGGAGAAATAAGTCAGGAAATGGAACAAAGAAAGGGGAAATTTGTTACAAAAATATCATAAAATGAATAATTGGTACAATAAGTGATGAGAAAAGGAAAAGCTTCTATAAATTCTTCAAACTTTCTTTCGTAACATTAAAAAACTCTTGGAAGTAGTACTAGAATATTTTGAATATCTGAGAATAATAGGCCTTAATGTACTTATAGTTCTGTACTAACAAATTATCAATATCATTTATATGCACTGTTTGTAGGAGTTTCATCTCAATTATGATCTCAAAAATTTATTTATTTATTGTAAACGTGACCCCTAACTTGTTTTTCGATTCTAAACTTATAGTTGGCATAAGTTTTGGGAGTTCAATTTTTATTATGAGGCATTAAATAAAACCTAAAAGAACATAAAATTTGGTCGGGAAGGAAAACCCTATTTTGTAATAATAATATAATGTGTCCCAGAAGTTATCCTTGTTATGCCATAATATATTCTGTATCTAAATTTAGAGGTAAAAAGTCACTACTGGAATTGATCCAAAAATAGTACATGAACCTTTTGTGAAAATTTAAGGGCATGAGAAAAAGCCTATAGATTGAATTTTAAGTTGAACCTACCTGTGCTCTAAGATTAAAAAAGTTGACAGCAAACCAAAATTCATGTTCCTATGAGTGATTTTCAATGTTGGATTTAATGAGTAAAGATATGCTCAAAATGAATATTCTGATAGATTGCATATCCAACCACTCCAATACTATAGTCTTGATGATCAAAAAATAATAGCTTGGAAAGAGGACGAAAGATTAAGTGTTTCCCTCATAAAATTATAGAATATCTTGATACCAAACTCATACTTATCAAGTCTTCAAGGTCTTAGATAAAATGGTTCATCTTATGCTTCACGAATGTTGTTTATAGTTTCACATATTTGATTGTTTCAGTTAATAATAAACATGACTTGTAAGTTATTATTATTTTTACAACCACTCCCTGCTCTCATAATACTTACTAATTGAAATAGTAGATTTAGTTTATAAGAGGAAGACAAGTAGATGGAGCAGTAAGTCCATTTCCAGAAACAAGATAATTAAAATAAATTAAATTTGTTCAAGGCCTTGGGCCTTAGCGCAAATTTACATAATGATGATGGATTATATCCTTAGAAACTTTTTTTTGTTACATGCATTGGTATGTTGAAGGAAATTTTATGATTTTACATTCTATTGTTTATTTTGGATCTCCTTCAGTCCACAACTAGCAAGAGGATATCAAATGGCTTCAATGTTGTTTGAAGTATTAATGAAGGTCACTCAATCAGAGAAGGATGAGGTTGATCCCGAGGTAAGTATCACTAGTTTTGTGCAATCTTTATGATCAAAAGCCAAAGTATATATATCCTCGTAATCAGCAAATTGAAAAAGGATTATATGGTTAAATAATTTGTGTATATAAACATTAAATTAACACTTTCTTTGCATGCAGCTTATATCCTTTAGCAAAAATGTTAAGATGAAACAAGAAATGGGTGTGCCCTATAATATTCTTCCTCTTTATTCAACAAGTGCAAAGCAAGACATTATGCAGTTTCATGAGGTTAGTTGCTTCTTCAGTTAAAAATAAACTTGATTGTTTCATGTCCTTTCTTATTTTATCCAAGCCTTATGATGGCTTCTTTACTATTTGTGCATGTCTACCAACTTTATGGCCCACTTGAATCAATTTGTAGACATGTTATAACATTCATGTTCTTTGTGATTGTTGATGTTGTATATGTTTGCTTAACATATCGTTGTTGGAAACTGATTATCTGCACATTCTTTTTAATAATTTAGTTCAGGCCACATGCATATTGTCTGAGCATTATTGTTTTCATTCTTTTGACATTCCTACTACATTTTTCATTTCAGATTAAAGCCGCAATCGAAGAATTACGCAATATTCACGGTTTTCCATGGCCTAAAAAAAATCAAAACCTAGATCGATATCTGGTTGATTGGGTTCAAATAATGTTTGGATTTCAGGACAGTGTATTTAAAAGTTTCTAGGGATGGTTTTCACATGTTTGATTTTCATCCATTTTCTTTGTCTTTTCCACTATATTCATGTGTTTGGACCTTTTAGAGGGAATTTTGATTCCATATTGACATAAACATGGCATACATGTTTCACAGGAAGACAATGTAGCCAAATAGAGGGAACACTTAATTTTGCTCCTTGAAATTATCCATCCTAAAAGGGATTTTTTTGATCCATGTCCAATAGCACAGGTGTGTTACTAAGACATAGTAATTGCAAAGAAAATCATTTTGATCACAAATAAATTATGAGCACTGATATTGTAATCATCATCTTTTTTATTGTCCTAAATCTTGACAGCTAGATGATCGGGTTTTCGACGAAGTCATGAGAATATTATTCAAAATTAATAAAATTGATGCAAGTATTTAAAATGCAGAAGCAATCTCAAGTAATAAGGTTATTTCTTTTTAATTTTTTGTGGTGTTATCCAATTACTCTAGTAGAAGTTTTGGTTTTCATCATATGGGAAAGATGATTTCTAGTTTTGTTTCCACAGGGTAGAAGTTATAGAACATGAAGTACGACAACATAAGCTTCTTTATATGGGACTCTATCTACTTATTTGGGGAGAAGCTGAAAATATGTGATTTATGCTAGAATGTTGGAAGTAATGGCTATTAATTTGATGGAAATTAGTGTGTAGAAACTGAACTTTTCTAGGTAGTTTCTAAGTTAAGAAGATTGTTTTCTATAGTTTCTAAGTTAGATCATAGTTTAATAATTTGTATTTAGCAATGTGTTTTAGTAAGTTAGTTTGGATGGAAATATTGTAGTCTTAATTTAGTTTATTTCTGTTTAAAGCTTGTAGTGTTGCTTTACTTACAGAGACAACAAACTCTCTATATATTTCTATTTAATGTTGTGTTACAAATTAGCATGATGAGAGCTATTTTGGAGATGCTCTATTTTGTGTAATATTAAAAGATTAATAGAAAATAGTTGAACATGAAATCAAGTGTGTAGATTTGTGTAAATTTGTCTTTCATTCAAGTTGTGTTATTTTTCACATTTTGTTATTTATTATTTTTAATCATTTGGGACTTTTGTTTCAATTATTCATATTCCGAGGGAGGGTGAATTAGAATAGGAGAGTTTTGACAAAACTTTCAATTCTCTTAATCAAATTTTGATATGCACATTTAATATTCAAAATAATTGTATAAAAGAAAGATATCAGAGCAATGAAGACAAATCAAAAAAGAGAGACACAAGAATTTTGTGTTGAGTGGGAAACCCTCAAAAGATTTTAGTTTTCTCATAGGGAAAAATCTACTCCGTCGGAACCTGTCATCTTTATTGAGAAACAACTCTTCTTTTACATTGTTTAGCAGCTTCGACTACTTTGAGCTTCAACTCCTCTTCCTTTTACAATGTTTTGGTTCACCAGATTACATATGTACATAAATGCATGTTTCATATTTTACACATCCACGTACACAGATAACCTTATGAATTTTCCTTTCAATATCAACTCAATACTCCATACATAAGAAAATATGAGTGTGTATCTCTTTTGAACTTCTTACACCCATCTTTGAATACACATGCATACTCCCTTATATAGGGATGTATTTTAGAAATATTTACATGAATTCCATTAACATAACTTACAACTATATAAATGAACCATGAACAATTTTTAAAATAGATATTCAAATAAAAGGTTCCATACCCTCCGTTAGGGTTTTAACATTCAAAAAGAAATATTCTTCTCAAGAAATCTGTGAAACTAAATAGTTCCAAAAAATAAAGTGTTTCAATCTTTGACAAAGAAGAAATTGAATCACCTTTAGTGTTCCGTGAGAATTGAATCATCCCATTGATACCCATTTCGTGATAACAAATCGCAAAAAAAAATGTCACAAAACAAAATCAAAGACAACTATCATAACATGATATTGGTTTAGAAAATTGTAACTGGCAACCAACAAGAGATAACAACCATGCTTATATCAACACCCTATTTCTTCAAACTAAAATAGCTTTACCAATAATAATAATGAACCAAGCCCTCAATAGTTCATTCTCTACTTCTATATTAAAGAAAGAATAAATTTATTTTCAAACTTTAGATAAGCATTCTTTGCTGACTTTCTAGACCCATTTTGAAATGAAAAACTCTAACACCATTTTCCTTTTCATTAGTTTTAACAAAGGAGATGAACAAAAACATACCTGCAACTGAGAAGCACAAGAAGAGTACCTCTTTTATTAACACTCTATGGAAAAAAAAAACCCAACTTTGCACTGTATGTCCTTCAAATCCTTGATAAAAAATACCATTTTCATCACTGGATTTCTTTATCATGCAGTATTTTGGAAACTCACAAGGAAACCTTCACATTTAGTGTCAAACAAACCTTCACGATGATGGCTTTGTTGAACTATTCCAGATTCCAAAAAAATTAGTAACAAAAGAATCACATTCACATAGTGATTGCCATATTAGAAACCCATCAAATAGTTTGACCAAACCATTTACAAATTCATAGCCAATGAATCATAGCGACGACCTATAATAAGGTAGGGTTTTTCTTGTAGAAAAAAGAAACTAAAAAATATTTTTTTGATGCCCTTTTCAATCTGATTACTTACCAAATTTCATAAATCTTTCAAATCCACCACACTCTTAACAGGTGGCAATACTTTCACCAAGTAAGTATAACCACTATCCTCTTAAACTCAACCATACTGCCATGATGAGTGAAGTATGAATACGACAACACAAATATGCTTGTCGAATATTCCAAACAGATTATGATCAATATCATTTTTATTAAATAGCCACATAACCACTCTGAAGGATGTTGCATCACACTTTAGCATTTACTATGCCACTTTAATAAACACAACTTCTAACTATTGTCGACTTACCAACCATGTTACAATTGCATCAAGGATAAATAAACATCAACAAACTCCCCCATTATCCTTGAGAAAAAACACTTATTATATTTCACACATCACAATAAATATAAATTAATGCTTAAGAAACACAATCACGTAAACAAACAAGTATATATGTATGCATAAATGATCTTAAGATATACTCATTTGTCTATTTAATTATCATAAAAATTAATGTATACTTAAGTATGAAATGCCAAACATAAAAGATATAACGCCAATTAATACCTTTGTACTTGTACATCTTAATACATCTGAACCTATAAATCTGAATAGCACTGTCAAAAAGATATCACAGACCCTATAGGCTGTAAGGAAAAAAGATATAAGATATCACAAAACTTGTAAGTCTGAATAGCACTGTCAAAATGATATCACTGATAGAGAATCATAGATCACAAATATCTCAATTTTCTACCCCATTTTGCGTCAAGGACACAAACTTCTTTTATGAAAAATGAACAACTATTTGTAGGAGTAGTAAACTACATAACAGACTCCCCTAGAATATAGAGACTGAGTGCAAGAAGGATTGAGAAATGACTCCCAATCTTGTGCGAAACTTTTGAAAAGTTTCTCTAGGCAGAGCTTTGGTAAAAATATCAGTCATTTTTGCTTGATTAGGAACACAAACCAACTAAAACTCATTATCAAGTACCTTATCTCTGAGAAAGTGAAGCTTTATGGAAATATACTTTGTTCTTGATTGCAGAACTAGATTTTTTATTAACAAAATAGCACTAGTGTTATCACACATAATTGAAATAGAATTTGATACCTAAATACCCAAATCTGATAACTGATAGGCCATCCCAATCAGTTGAGTACAACATGCACTAGCAACAATATATTTAGATTCACATGTGAAAAATGTAACACATTCTTTGTTTTTTCTACGCCAAGAAACTAATTTATCACCAAGAAAGAATGCAGCACCACTGGTGCTTTCCTTTTCATCAGAACAACCTCCCTAATTTGCATCTGTATAACCAATTAAAGAAAAATCATTACTATGTGGATGCCAGAGATCGCAATCAAGTGTCTCTTGAATACACTTGAAAAATATTTTAAGAGCATTGAGATGTGACTGCCTAGGTGTAGATTTATACTAAGAAACCATACACACATCCTGCATTAGATCAGGCCTTGAGGTTATTAAATAGAGAAAACTAATAATCATGAATCTATATTTTGTTTGACTAACTGCTGAAGAATCATCATTTTTAACTAGCTTACAACTAGTTTCCATAGGAGTGCTAACTAGTTGACAATCAACCATATCAAATTTCTTTAACATTTCTTTAGCATACTTTGTTTGTGAGATAAATAAGCCATGTTCAAGCTATGAAATTTGTAAACAAAGAAAGAAAGTAAGTTCACCCAAAAGAGACATTTCAAATTTAGATTCCATAATGTTGGAAAACTGTTTTGATAAATCATCATTAGTGTATCCAATAAATATATCATCCACATAAATATCAACTGCTAAGATATCATCATTGACAATTTTGGTGTACAAAGTGTTGTCTATCCACCACGAGTAAAACTATTTCCAATAAGATATTTATCCAACCTAGAATACCAAGCTCTAGGATCTAATTTCAAGCCATGTAATTCCTTTTTAAGACGATATACATAGTCTTGTTTTTCAGAAGATTCAAAACCTTCTAGTTGTTCCATGTAAACTTCCTCCTCAAGATAACCATTCAAGAATGTTGTTTTAAAATTCATTTGATAAACAATAAACTTTTTGTAACTAGCATATATCCAAGAAATATTCTAATTGATTCCTTTCTTACTACTGGTGCAAAAGTCTCACTGAAATTAGTGCCTTCCTATTGAGCATAACCTTTACACACAAACCTAGCTTTATTTCTCACAACTTTTCCATTTTCATCAAGTTTGTTGTGAAACACCCATTTTCAACCTATGAAATGTATGTCATCAGGTCTACGAACTAGTTCCCATGTTTTATTTTTCTCAATTTGATTGATTTCATCTTGCACAACATTCAACCAACAAGGATCTATAAGTGCTTCAACCACATTTTTGGTTTCAAATTCTCATATCAAGTAGAAATGTTTTGTAATATGAGCATGTTCATCCATTTTGGCTCTCCTTCTAATTAGAATCCCTACTTCTTTATCTCCTATAACTAGAGATTTAGGATGTCTTTTAGTTATGATTCTAGAAGGAGTTTTCAAATTTGTATTAGTCACTATAGGAGTTGAACAATTTTGTTGCTCATTTGAGTCAGGTATTTCTGAATCAACACAATCAGTTTTTTTATCTTCAAAATTATTTTTAATTCTTTGAAGGGAATATTCTTCAATATTCTTTTCACTATTGTTATTCAACAAAGCACTTATTTCCAACACCACATTTATGGCTTCTCTAATTTTATTTAGTCTTTTATTATAACACTTGAAATCTTTGTTGTGTGTAGAATACCCTAAGAAGATGCCTTCATTAGATCTTGAATTGAAACTTTCTAAATAATCATTATCCTTTTTGATAAAATATTTACAACCAAAACTTTTAAAGTTCTTAACATTAACAGTTTTACCATTCCACAAATCATAAGGAGTATATGGAGTTATAAATATTATTTGAGCCCTTTTTAGGGTATATATATCTCTATGAACAACTTCTTTCCAAAATTTATCAGGCAATTTTGCTTTATTCAGCATTGTTCAAGCTATTTCTTTAACTGTCCTATTTTTTCTTTCCATGACACCATTTTGTTGTGGTGTACGAGCAGTTGAATATTGCCTCTTAATGCTATGTTTATTACAATATTCAATGAACTCTTGAGAGGTGAATTCTCCACCTCAATCTAATCTTAGACATTTCAATTTTAGATGAATTTCTCTTTCTACCATCTTTCTGAATATTTTGAAGCGTTCAAAATAATTGGATTTAAGTTTTAAAAAGGTTACCAAAACCATTCTTGAGTAATCATCCACAAATAACATAAAGTACTTTTCACCATTCAAGGATTGATTTTTGGTTAGACCACATAGATCAATATGCACAAGTTCTAGTGGTCTGTTAGACAGATATTCCTTGGTTTTAAAGGATGTTTTTGTTTGCTTTCCTTTAACACGTTGTTCACAATTTTTTGTTGGTTTACTAATTAGAGACATACCTCTAACAAATTTTGTTCTTTCTAAATCTAGAAAGATTATCAAATTTTAAATGACCTAATCTTTTGTGCCACGGTCAATTCTCTTCAACTTGGCTCATAAGACAAGTATTAATTAAGGATGATTCTTGAACTATTGAATCAATTAGATTGTAAAGATTTCCTCATGTTCTTAATCCACTTGCAATAACTTTATTCCTTTTTTTTATAGACCAACTCTTAGCATGAAATGAAATAGAATATCCACAATAACATATCTAACTCACACATAAGAGATTATGTTTTAGACCCTCTAAATAGTATACATCATGTATAGGAGTGTCTTTATTCAGAGAGATTGAGCCATTTCCTGTAACATATGCACCTGAATTATCTCCAAATTTGACAAACCCTCCATCAAAGTCTTCTAGGGTTTTAAACTTATTTTTTATGTTATTCATATGGTGAGAACAACCGCTATCCAAAACCCAAGTTGCAGGTTTATGATCAAATAGAGTTGTTTCCACAATTAAATATTTTTCCATGTTCATATTTCTAGGTTTCCATACTTGTATAGGATTTAAATTAAGTTTACACTGATATTCAAATTTCCCATAGTGGTAACATTTAAAAACATCTAATTACTTTCTTAAATCCATAAAATGATTCAATTCTTGATAGCTTGCACTTATATGCCTTATGACCAAATAAGCTACAAATAAAATAGTAGCCTTTAAAGAAATGATTTGAATTTTTTTTTTTAGATTCTCCTTTTCAACTGTATTAAACCTTGAATCAGATTGATCAATCTATTTTTGTAACACGATTAATTTCTTTTCCTTTTCATATAATAATTTTTTTTATTTTCAATAAGTTGATTTGCACTATTCAACTCATCTTGTAAACATTGATCTTCTTTTTCATGAGTAGAATTTAGTTTCTTTAATCTCTTTATTTCTTATAGAGAGTGAAGTAGCTCTTCTTCAAGATCTATGTCTTCATCTGAATCAGATGAAGATTCTGATTGAATAGATTCTAGTTTTTGAACAGTCACTATTTTAGCCATAAATAATGTTTCTCCTTCCTCACCTGAATCATTTCATTCTTCATTAGAGTCTTCCTTTGACAAAAGACTCTTATTTTTAAAGTTTTTGATTTTTTTGTTCTGATTCCATGGTTTCTTTTTTAAATATTTTTTAGATTTTTTATCATTTTCATCTTGATTAGCATAGCAACACTTTGCAACAATGTGTCCTAACCATCCTCTATTAAAACACTTGGGTTGTCCTTGATATTTTTTTTCAATTTCCCAACCAGTAATGCTTCAAGAGAATCTGTTACGTTCTGAATCAATTTCATCTTCTTTTTCATCCCTGAAGGTTGTTTCTTTTGAAGTAGAACCAACATTATTGCTAATTCTCATTTCATAAGCAGATAGAGTTCATTGTAATTGATGCAAAGTCATTTTGGAGAAGTTTTTCTTTTCTTCCAAAGTAAAGTGTTTTGTTTCAAATTTATGTAGTACAATTCTTACTACTTTTGAAACAATATCATGTTCCTCAATTATTTCTCCTAATTCCCTTCTAGAATTCACTACTTCATAAATCCTTAAGAAATGGGCTGCTATATTTTCATCCTAATTTAGTTTTAGATTATCAAACTGAGTTTCAAAGTTATCAACTTTGATTCCTTTAATTTTTCATCACCTTGATAAATGGTTTCTAATTTTACGCATATATCATTAGCGAACTGACAATACATGACTTTGAAATACATGAATTTGAAAAACACATCTTTTGTGAGACCACATAAAATGGAAAAATTAGCCCTTTTATCAATTTCATACTTGTTTTTTTCATCAGGATCAATAGGTATGGTTTTGGATATAGTATATTTAGTAACAACAACTTCCTACATATGAACATCCAAAGAATTTATAAAAGATTTCATTATGACCTTCCAAAACACATATTCTGTAACATCAAATAATGGGGCTTGAGTAAGAGAGGCACCTTCAACCTGTGTCATTGATACTTCCAAAACATCCCTAAATAATCCCTATAGGAAGACCTAGGAAGGGACCCTGTGCTCTGATACCACTTTTTGGAAGTAATGGCTATTTTGAGAGGGGGGGTTGAATCAGAATATGAGAGTTTTTACAAAAAATTCAATTCTCTTAATCAAATTTTGGTATGCACATTTAGCATTCAAAATAATTATATACACAAGCTGAACATGTAAATAAAAATACAAGATATCAGAGAAATGAAGACAACTCACAAAAGAGAGACACAAGAATTTTGTGTTGAGTGGGAAACCCTAAAAACCTTTCAGTTTTCTCACAAGGAAAAACTCACTCCGTTGGAACCTGTCATCTTTATTGAGCAATAACTCTTCTTTTACATTTTTTAGCAGCTTCAACTTCTTGGAGCTTCAACTCCTCTTCCTTTTAAAATGTTTTGGCTCACCATATTACATACGTACATAAATGTATGATCCAGATTTCACACATTTGTATACATAGATAACCTTATCAATTTTAATTTCAATATCAGCTCAATACTCCATACATAAGAATATATGAGTGTGTATCTCTTTTTAACTTCTTAAATCTATCTTTGAATACACACGCATACTCCCTTATATAGGGATGTATTTTAGAAATATTTACATGAACTGCATTAACATTAGTTACAACTGTGTAACTGAACCATGAACAACTTTTCAAATAAATATTCAAATAAAAGGTTCCATACCCTCTATTAGAGTTTTAAAATTCTGAAAGAAATATTCTTCTTAAAAAATTTGTGTAACTAAATAGTTCTGAAAAACAAATTGTTGCAATCTTTGACAAAGAAGAAATTGAATCACCTTTAGTGTTCCATGAGAAATGAATCATCCCATTGATACCCATTTCGTAATAACAAACCACACAAAAAAAATTCACAAAACAAAATCAAAGATAACTATATCGTAACATGATATTGGCTTAGAAAATTGTAAATGTCAACCAACAAGGGATAACCACCATGCTTATATCAACACCCTTATTTCTTCGAACTGAAAATAGCTTTAGCAACAACAATAATGAACCAAGCCTTCAATAGTTCATTCTCTACTTTGATATCAAAGAAAGAATAAATTTATTTTCAAACTTTAGATAAACATTCTTTGTCGACTTTCTAAATTCGTTCTGAAATGAAAAACTCTAACATCATTTTCATTTTCATCAGTTTTTACAAAGGAGATGAACAGAAACATACATGCGGCTGAGAAGCACAAGAAGAGTACCTCTTCTATTAAGACTCTGGAAATAAAAAAAAACAAATTCTACACTTTATGTCCTTCGAATCCTTGATAAAAAATACCATTTTCATATTTGGCTTTCTTTACCATGCAATATATTTGAAACCCACAAAGAAACCTTCACATTTACTATCAAACAAACTTTCATGATGACAACTTTTTCAAACTATTCCAGATTCCAAGAAGAATAGTACCAAAAGAATCGCGTTGACATACTGATTGACATATCAAAAACCCATCCAACAGTTCGAGAAAACCATTTCCAGATTTACAGTCAAAGAATTAAAGCGTCGGCCTACAATAAGGTTGGTTTTTTCTTAGAGAACAAATAAATTGAAAAACATTTGTTCGATGCCCTTTTCAATGTGATTATTTACCAAATTTCACAAGTCTTTCAAATCCACCATACACTCTTGTCAAGTGGCAATACTTTCGCCAAGTAAGTATAACTACTGCCATCATGAGTAAAATATGAATACGAAAACATGAATGTGCTTTTCAAATATTCCAAATAGATTAACATCAATATCATTTTTATTAAATAGCCACACAACCACTGTCAAATATGTTGTACCACACTTTAGCATTTACTCTGCCACTTTAACAAACATGACTGCCAAAGATTGTCAGACTTATGTTACAATTGTATCAAGGACAAATACACATCAACACAGAATGCCTTTGTTATATCATCCACCATGCATGCAACAATTTGTGTTACCTCTAAATCATTTTTTACCAACCGTTTGTGTTACTTAGATATTTCAATAAAATATTTGGAACTGCATTAGATGGAACTAAAATTATTTGAATGCTTGAGCACGTTGCACATTAATATAAAAATAATAAAATTATTCAAACTTAAAGCATAGCATTTTGAAATAATTTTCAAGAGTTTCACATTGAAATTGGTGTAACGGTCCTATCCAAAGACACTAGGGAACACAAAACTGGTAAGAGATGTAAATAAACTAGAATAGAGGATAAAACACATTTTTCCAAAACAATTATATTATTGAATTGAAAATAAGTTAAGGTATGGGTACATGGATGCAATACATCACTGTAGCAATATGTTTTTGAAGGTTGGGTACACTCTAGATTATTCCCAGCCAAAGATCTATTAAAATTATAAAGATATAATATTATTTTATTTAATAGAATAGTTTATAGATGTAAATAATAAATATCTATATTTGCATATATTTTGTTAATAATACTAATGTTTATTATAATTTCAATTTTTAAAGTTACATTAAGTTGACTCTTATAATTCGAAAAATAAATTATTAAAATTTCATAAAAATAAAATAATATGATTCATAACAAAATATAAACTATTAAATATGTTGATAATAAACATTAGTAAATGTTATTAAACTAATTGTAAAGTTAAAACTTATATCTTAATCAATACAAATTTAAATGAAATACATTTTGTTCATAGACTAAGCATAGACCTACATGTCATCAATCTAAGATTGAATGTGCATCTAAGAACGATAAGTAATGCAATCGAGTTTGTAGTTTGTCTTTATATGGTTGGTTTTATGGATTACATATTTGTCCATAGATTTGTTAGGAATATCATGGAGTTTCATTATCATTGTGTAATTAGAGGAATCCTAGAGCTCTAGTAGTAGGGTTTACCATGCCTTGATGAAATCATGTTTGGTTATGATTGTTGAGGCTTGGGTTAGTTGGATTTATAGATGTAGATATAAAACAAATGTTGATAATAATGTCGTTCAGTTTTTTCAATGCTAAATAAGTATATGAAAACATCTTGAAAATATTTAGTTATAAATGCTTTTGAATTTCCACATTTGACCTAGAACCACCTTGGTCCATTCCTATTGATTCCAAACAATCGTGACATAAAAATATTAAACCCTTTTTAAATCCACAGGTGATTTGATTTAAAGTCCAGTACGTTGGGTGAATCATTCATGAAAATAACATGTTTTCTTTCCAATCTAGTAACTTCTTAGTAATGATGGTTAACACAATAACTTGGTGCATGAATTTTTAAATCAAGAAAATCAAAAACAATTTCTAGATGATTCATTTTAAAACTAAATACCAACAGAACTTTAGAAACAAACATCCAAACAAGGAAATATATATATTGATAAGTCATTATGTTATGTGATGACCTCAATTTATACAATAATCAATGAATTCAACATTGTAGAACCATCATACCATTGTACTAACACATCTTGTTGGTGACCATCATATATTTCTATATTATATATCTATTGTCTAGATATTGCTAATAATCGCAAAACATGGTCTCCAACCAAGTCATATCACCTTAAATATAAAATTTCTAATGAATTAAACATAGTAGAACTATCATTACATGATATTAAGGCTTCTTGTTGATGACCTTTCTATATTTTTATATTATAATTTATCTATCATGTACATATTTGGATAATCACAAGGACTGGGGTCCAAAAAATGCCACGAGAGCCTCTAAGCATTGTTAGTACTAGAGAGAAGGCAAATGCTATCACATCAACCTAGTGGCTTTGACCCCTAAGTTGTTACCAATAGGCAAAGATTTTGGCACATGTCATTCCTAATAATAAATTATTCACTAATTATTTACAATTTTAAATAATCAAGTGTATCTTGGGGACATATCATGAGGGTTTGATACTCTTTTGGGGATGGGGGACAATGAGAAAAATATATTGGGTAGATGGTATTATCTTTCTATAGTCCATGAAATTGTAAATGAATTCTTTTGGATGAAAACGACATATATTTTCTTCATTGATGTTTTCAATCACACTCAATGATTTGTGATTAGGAAGTACAAAGTAATTCATGATGATCTAAAACATTAATGAAAAAATCTCTTCTTTCTAATAATAGATCTCTGAGTATGATTTGAAACGTTAATGAAAAAACTTTATGAAATTTTTATCCAAAATAATTCATTTACAATAGTTGGTAGAGTTAGACTTAAACTACATAGCAAGCCAAAAATTTATTTTCACATTTTTTTACAAAAGAAAAAAATTTATGCTTATAAAAATAAAAAATAATTGAATTTTTGGAATCATTCAAAAGTTCTTGATTATAGTAAAAATAGGTTTTGAAGAAGCCTCGAAACCCTTTAAATCATATTATTGTACAAAAAATATTTAAAAAAAGCAAGACAAAAAACTTAAAAAATACATAAGGGAAAAAACCAGTATATTGTCGACACAAAGCAGAGAACGACAAAGAAGTAGAGACAGATTCAGGAAAGATTATTCAAAGTCTCTGTAGCTTCCTCCTCGATCACATTCATCCTCTGCATGACCTTTTAGAGATCAAAAACATCCTGGGGCATAACAGAGCTCTTCTTCTTGATGCTAGATTTGGTCCTTTTGCTAGGACCTTCAATTTCTTCTATGCCCATGTCCTTGTCCAAGTGGACATTGACCATACTCTTATCCTGATAATACCACTCCAGCTTAGTGACTAGGGCATCCATATTCTCAGCTGAAGGCTTCATGAGTTTGTGGCTCTATTTCATAATTTTTTGCAGAGTCAGCTCACATTTACCAACTTTACTATTCAGCTCCTCAATTTTTTTGTCATAGTACTTCCTAGCCGATTCAATGGCTTCCATGTTCTTCTTAAGGAAATCGTCCAACATTTTCTTTTCAATATCAATCCATAGGGCATAAGTAGCAGAATCCTCTTTCCCATCCCTAAGATTAGTCGAAAGGTTAACAATGGTAATCCTCTGAGTCATGGAGTCAAACATTCGCGTTCTTTGCGTCGAAATATTAATCAATATAAATTTAAATGAAACACGTTTTGTTAATATATTAACCATGGATGTACATTTCATCAATCAAAGAATGGATGTTCATCTATGACCAATAAATAATACAATCGAGTTTGTAGATTGCTTTTGTATGGTTGGTTCTTGGATTACATATTTGTCCATAGATTTGGTAGGATCGACACTCAAGAGCAATCCCAAAGGATATCTTGGAATTTTGTTGATCATTGTGTAATCAGAGGAATCCTTGAGCTCAAGTAGTAGGGTTTACCTTGCCTTGATGAAATCATGCTTGGTTATGATTGTCAAGGCCTGGGTTAGTTGGATTTGCACATGTAGATAAACAAACAAACATTGATAATAATGTCATTTAGTTTTTGCAATGCTTAGTAAGTATATGAAAACATCTTCAAATCTTCACTTGCTTCAAAAATTGAGATATAAATGGTATTGAATTCCAAACTCTAACCTTGAATCACATGGGTCCCTTCCGTGTGATTCCAAATGATTGTGACACAAAATGCTTAAACCCTTCTTAAATCTATAGGTGATTTGATTTAGAGTCCAATATGTTGGGTGAATCATTCCATAAAATAGCATGTTTTCTTGCCAATCTACTAATCACTTAGAAATGATGGTTAACACAATAACTTGTTGCATTAAGTTTTAAATCAAGAAAATCAAAGACAAGTTAGATGATTCATTTTAAAATTAAATGTCAATAAAATTTTAGAAATAAGGATCTAGACAAGGAAATATATATATTCCGATAAGTCATTTTGTCATTTTGACATCAATTTATAGAAAAATCAATGAATTCAACATGGTAGAACCATCATACCATTGTATTAAAACTTTTTTTGGTGACCATTATCTATTTCTCTATTATTTATCTATTGTGTAGATAGTGGTTATAATCACAAGGAATGGTCTCTAACCAATTCATATCACCTCATATAATAGTTTCAGCGAAGTAGAACCATCATTTGTACCAGTATCTTAAGGCATCTTGTTGGTGACCTTTCTATATTTTTATATTATTTTTCATGTAGATATTTGTAATAATCACAAGGAATGGGGCCCAATAATGCCCATAAGAACCTCTAAGCATTGTTAATACTAGAGATAAGGAAAATGCTAGCACGTCTACATAGTAGCTTTGACCCCTAAGTTGTTACCAATAGGCAAAGATTTTGGCACATATCATTCCTAATATAATTTCTTCACCAATTATTAACAATTTTAAATAATCAAGAGTAACTTGGGGACATATATTAAGGGTTTTTTACCCTTTTTGAGATGGAGTACAAGGAAAAGAGATAGTTGGTAGATGGTATTATCTTTCCACGATCCATGAAATTGTAAATGAATTCTTTTGGATAAGAAATGAATATAATTTTTTCATTGATGTTTTGCATCACAATCAGTGATACATGATTAGGAAGTACAAAGTAATTCTTGATGATCTGAAACATCGATGAAAAACTTTGTGATTCCTAATGATAGATCACTAAGTGTTGTTTGAAATGTCAATGAAAATATTATACCCAATTTTTATCTAAAAGTATTCATTTACAATAGTTGGTAGAGTTAGACTCAAAGTAATTAGAAAGCTAAGAAAACTCAACACTAAATGTGCTTAGTAGAAACTCAACAAAATTTTGCACATAAAAAACATGTAAATTTTTTAAGAAGACATAATTTAAAATTCCATAAATTCTGTGCAAAATATAGAGCTACAAAATATATAAAATGAGCTTGGTGTGCATTGAAGGGCAACACCCCTCATGAGGGTTTGGGGTAGTGAGTCAAGTGGAAAGATCTTCTAAACTACATAGAGTTTCATAATGCACACCATTTTCATGACTTTTTTTAAAAGGAAAAATGTAATACTTATAAAATCCAAAAATAATTAAAATTTTAGTGTATTTAAAAGTTTAACCTACTTTTGTTTGCAATTTTTAAATGCTTTAGGCATGGAGAGTCAAGTGGAAAAAATTGTCAAGTACTTGGTCAAAATGTAGCTAGTAAAACTTGTTAGTACTCACAGAGTAAAAATACTTACAAAGTAATTGGTGACTCACTGAGTTTACAATGTATGGGACACATACCCTCCTCCTTATCCCAATTGTTTGTTTTATTGATGTCCTTGGAACATCTCCCTTAAGTGGGGGATATTTGTTGGGACATAAACCTCTTCTTTTGGACCCTATGGATATTGAAAAAACCAAGTAAACACAATATTTTAATAAATTCTATTAATTAACAAGATGCAATTACAATGAGGTTCAACTCCTTCTATAGAGATTGGAGAATGAAACCATCTAAACAAATACAACATTACTGTGAGGCCTCACCCCGACCCATCATAGCATCTTTTCTCATTTGCATTTTGATACATTGATACACTTGTTATATTATCCTGACAGAGATTCGAGATACTATATTTTGATGATGATTATTATATTATGTGGATTAGAATCTAGAGTATGTCATGATTTTGATTATGCATGTTTATTAAAGTGAATTGATGAGAATATTAGATCATGTTTAGATTTGATTACTACACATATGACATGTCATGATGATTATGTACTTATGATGTTCAAACATTATTGAATGAAAAATTGCAATTAGGATTGAATTCTGCATATGGATTTACGAGTTAAATAATGAATTAGATATGTATATTTAATGTGATTTACTGTCTTGAACTACTGATGCTCGATGCTTAGTGTGCAGGTAAGAGAACCATGGAAATTATTCAAAGAACCAAGGTTAAACATATGTAACTGAGTAAGCCAAGGTTAATCCAATATGGGATTAAAAGTCTCGTTGTAAATGTGAATGTGCATGTGTGTTATTAGTTACCTTCATGTTGTCGTTCAGGGCATGACATTTTGTATGTAATGTGCAATCGTTAGTGTCACTTGACACTTGTTATGTGCTTATCTAAATTCATCTTGTTTCTAGCCTTCTAGAGGCCAATAAGGGGTTCTAAGGGTCATTTTGGCATTATTTAGATACCTAAGTGATAGGGGTATGGGTTAGGAAAGTTTTGAGCATGTCCATAATTCCCTAGTGACCTTGGTAACCCATTTTATGACTCATTTACCCTTAGCTACGAAATTGGATAAGCCTTGACCTTTACCCAACTCCACAATTTCCTTTCAATCATGCATTTATCATGGGGGACAAGAAAATACAATAGGACCATAGGGTCAAGTTTGCATTTATTAATGGTGGGTGGGTAGAATTTGGAGGCCTTTTTAGAGGCCCTTGGTAGAGTTAGTGGGTGTTCACCCACTCTCTACTTTTAGAGACATTAGGGTTTGGATTGAGGAAGGATAAGTGGATTAGCTCTTCTCAAATTTCATTGCCATAACACTTGTGAAGGTTGGTTACTCACTTCCATGGAAGCTCTCTTACTTGCTCAATAGATTAGCATGGATTCTTACTCTCTCATGCATTTGAATTGTATTCTTGTTGTGATATTGTGTTGTAAGGGATGGGATTTGGGTTTGATTTCATGTTTCCTTCTTGTTTTATTTTGCTTGAATGAGGGAGTTCTTGTTCATGGGAGTGAGGCATTACTCACCCTTGGGAAGGGAAGAAGTGGCCTTTGGGTGAAGGGGTTAGTTGGGCTCTCCATGAGGTGAGAGTCTCTTTTCTTGGAGAAGAGGGATAAATTCATGGTGTATGGGCACCATGAAGCCATTGGTATCCTTGCATCTTGAGAAAATTGATAAGCAAAGTATGTGTATGGAGATTTTGATTTTGTAGCCTTGAAGAGGCAATGGAATACTCATGTATAGAAATGATGGATGCAATGGCATTCTCCCCTTGGAAAAGCCCACCTTCACCCTCTTTTCAATGAGCTTGTAAGACTCATTTGTGTAGCCTTGGGAGGGAGTAAATTGTTGTATATGCATATATGTGTTTGTGAGCATTTTGGTTGTTGTAGCATACCCGTTTATCCTTGGTTCTCCAAACTCGGGGGTGGTCTCATAGAGACCTAGGATAGTAGGTGAGCATCTCATGGTTCTCCCATTTTTATTGTAGGTATTGATGTCTTGATTTAGGTAGAAGAAGCTTGATGGAGTCCATTTTTTTTTGGATGTGTTGTATGGAGACACCACATGTCTTTGTTTTGGTAGATCTTGGAAGTAAGATCCTCTTTTTTGATGCATTTGTAATGAAGCAACCTCTCCTTGTAGTAGGAGTATACTTGTGCATTTGTAATGAAGCAACCTCTTATTCATGTTGGAGCACCATGAAATGGTATATTGTAATAGAATTGAGAAAAGCATGTTTCATCTTCTTGATACTATCATGCATGTATGGTTATCAAATTATGGTTCATTGGTTTAACATGTAAATAAGGATTCTTGCTATCATGTTGATGCATTCTCCTTAATTGAAATGGATGTATAAATATCTCATGTTAAATGTTTATCTAAGTTAATAAGGAAGAGATAATGTAATGTTTAAGAAAAAAATTTCATTGGTATAAATATTGTGAAGCTCTCAATGTGTTGATTAAATTTGTTATGTTCATTATGTTCCATCTTAACTTGGACAAACTTCAAACTAAATAGAAACTACATTGAGTTGATAAGAACTTTGCAACCTCAAAGCTCCCCTAAAATGAAGTATGACATTATTGAGTAATGGATAATTAAGACACTGATATCCTATCTATAATCTCCTTAGTCTAATACATCAAAGGAATCAAGCAATTCATTAGCTAAAATAGAAAATCAAACAAAAATATTGTAGCATAAATCATGATATTACAATAACACTTTCCAGAATTTTTATTAGAGCAATTTAGCTCTTTGGATTTTGTATGGGAAAGGAAAATATTCTCTTACCACAAAGAATATTCCTCTCCCTTATTAATCTAATCCTTAATTAGGTTTTGTAACCTAAATCCCTACTTTCTTATGTTAATAATTATGACCCATGTGAATATAAAATTTGAAATAAACTTCTACTAATAAAAAGAAAAGGAAACCTTTTTGAATCCTCTTCCCACTTGATTGTGTGGGCCCCACAACCTGTCCTATCCCTTTCTTACGCAGGGCCTAGTGGGCTGACATGTCATTATGGATGCCAAAGACAAACAAACCTTTTACATAGCATAGTACTTGTCATGTCTTGTCACTTGCAAGGAAAGTCTTCCTTCACGTGAGTCTATGCATGTCATGAGGTTGGAAAATTTATTAAACTTGACACTTTTTATTGATTTCTTCCTCAACTTGCGTGAGTTATTAGGGAATGTGGGAAGTGTGTTGGGGAGTGGCCCCAAATCTGACTTGATTTGACCTATATTTCTCCCTTGAATTGCGCCCCCCTATGGCATGTGTCCTTTGGCATTTACCATTTGGGTGATAGGTGATTTGACTAGGATATGAAGTAGGCTAGCCTTCTTGGAAAATTGGGTTGCTTTTGTTATTTTAATACATTTCTTAATTACATGTTATTAGGTGACATAATCTCTTGTTAAGCCATTGATTTGCTCTAAGTAAAGAGCTTATGATAGGGTAGTAGGTGTTAAGATAGTATAGGTAGTAGGTAGTTTAGGATATTGTATTAGCCCTTGCTATTTAAGATTTTAATAGTTAATTATATATATGGCAATAGGTGCTTGGTTATTGTTATGAACTTAAATTTAACTAATAGTTTCATTGTTAATGTAATTAGATTTAATTAGTGTAGATCAGTTGTTTATGTTATGGTTAGTTGTAATATTCTTCTTAGACTTTTTAAAAAGGGGTTATAGTTTCACTTATTATTGATGATAAATAATTTTCAATTAGTATGTTTTAGGGGTCTTATTATAGATAGGTTAGTGTAGTAAGTTAGTGGTTTTATGATTTGATAGATTAGGATTAATTTTGGTTTGGTGAGGATTATATTAGACATTAATTTTATTAGGGTGTCTAAAGAAATTGGTTTTTAATAGTGGCACTATTGTCTAACTTAAACAGTAATAAATCAAATTATTTAATCTATAGCTTATTAGGATCATGTCCTAATTCTCCTAAGTAACGTAACTTCTTGCTAAACCGTCGGACAAGATAATTAATGGATGATTGACTAATACTATCCTTATAACTAACTAGTTTAAAGTCTAGTATGTTAGACTTATCCTTAATGGATCAATTAAATGTCATAATTCCTTTTATTCAATGAATTAAATGTTAACAATAATAGTAGTTAGTTTGAATTAAGTTGTCGACTTGCCTTGGTTCAACTGGATAACATTGTACCCGAGATAGCACCAATTCAGTTCATTGCCATATGTTAATTTGAAATCCTTATGTTAACATATTATCCCTTGAACCTTTACCGTAGGACTAACCATCCTACAGTTGAATTGTAATCTATCGAGAATCAAACTTATCAGACATTTTAGAGAGTGTAGCCTCATCAGGTTGAAGTGTTCATTTAAAACTCTTGGTACTATGAGTACACCTTGAACTTATGTCCTCATGGGATACTATATAATCTAGGGTTCCGCCTTTGAACCCGACTCTTACAGCTTTAGTTATAAGCTTGATCCTAGATTGCTTTTGACTTAACTGATGTCAATTCTTATTTAACCGTTGAACGACATTACTTTTCTCTTTTTTAAAAAAAAATTGTTGCATTTTTTTTGGTTGTTTATTTTTGGGCATGACAATTACATCATTCACTTAAGCGAAAATGTAAAGTTTAAAAAATAGAAATAAAACATTCCACTAAAATGAATTTATTAAAACTATTAGCCTTATATTTTAATTATTTAATATTATTCTATACTAATTATAAGGCTTACTTCACTGAAAACAAAATATAACAAACTAAAACCACCTTGAGCAATGAATATGATAGTCTTCAAAACTTTTTCTTTCAAAGAAGACCATACATCAAATAGAACTCCATCAACTTCTTGAGTTCGATTACCACCTCCTTGATTTATCAAATCACAAATCTCCCAAACCATTGGACAATGACCATATTGAGAAAATTCATTGAACTCCATCAAGGTGTCTCACAAACCTTGTAAGGGTATGATTTCCAACATTACAAAATCCCAAACTAACTAGGCAACCATATTCCATTTTGATATTTCTTTGTACTCAATTCTTTTAAGTCTTCAAATTTTGGGCTTCTTAAAATACATGCAATTCATTTAAAATGGAAATCTTTCCAAGCTCTAGAAATGCATCTAGAGGATATTCAACATGGAAAAAAGGTATTTTATCCTTAGCTTCAAAAAGTATTTCAGCACATTTTACTTTAACACATCTAGAGACAGTGTATGGTTGTCCAACCTTGCGATTTTCTTCCATCTTCATTGTGTTGTTCATTTGGAGCAACCCAGCAAAAACTTCCATTTTGAAAAAATATAATAAAACTAATTATTTCAAAACCTTAGTACCTTCTTCTAGAAATATTAAATAACTTCAGGATGTTGATCTACATAAAAGCATGACATCGAACATTCATTGCAATCCATAAGAATTTAATGATATGCAATTCATTCTAATAGGTTCACACAAGGTGGCTAGATTAAAAAAGAATAATAGAAGAAATACTCATAACTTTAAACACCATGAATTATTCACATATAATGACATACGAGCCCATGCAAGTAAACAAAACTCATATGCATGCACATGCAATTCACATGCATGCACATGCAATTCACACACATGCACATGCAATCTTTTTTGCATGAAAATTACAACAATATTATTTAAGAAAATATTCACATACTTAAAAAAGTCAACATATACTCCAACCTTGAAGTCGTCATGAGTTTTTCCACAAGATTCAAATTTGTTTCACTTGGTTGCCTGGTATAGTACTATACTGAAAAGATTGATAAAGTAAAGTAATTTATTTTCGATAAATTAACAAGATACAATTAGAATAAGGTTCATCTTCATATATAGAAATTGGACAATAAAACTGTACAAACAAATAAAAATATTATATAACTCATTTAAAAACTAAAAAATAAAAAAATAGCATCAAACTTACTATTAATATAACTTTATTATAACTATGGGGATCACCCTGCAGTGTGACGGTTGTCACATGCCCTATTGAGAAGGCGGTCACATGTTTGATTCAACCCATTGCAGGACAACGGAGATCTGGCGGGTGCGCTTGCGAACGTGACTATGAATTTTGAGGTGTTGTTGTTGTGTACTGGTTGGAGGCATGCGCAGGTTTCATTGGTGAGATATGGATGTTTGGTGTTGTGGTTGGGAGACACAAATGGAGATGTCCGACAGCATTGGAGAGATAAGGAGTGGACCGGTAGTGTTGGAGTGATAAGCAGTTGACAAAGTGAGCCATAAGGATGGCCAACTGCATTGGAGGGATAAGGAGACAACAACGGGAGCCATAAGGTAGATTGGCAATGATGGAAAGATAAGGGGATGCTCGGAAGCAATGGAGAGATAAGGAGATGATAGTGGGAGCCATAAGGGATTACCGATAGCGATGGAGGGATAAGGAGATGTTGTTAGACTTGGAGAGATAAGGAGAGGTCTGAGGCGATTGAAAATAGTTTAATGTATCTATGAGGCTTTCATGCCTCGGCAGCCACAAATTCATCGGGGATGGTGTCCCCCTTAATGTGATCTCACTGGTTGAAAGCTCCAGTCAAAAAAAGCACTTACCCCCCCCACCCCCAAAAAAAAAAAAAAAAAAAAAAAACCTTATTATAACTATAAAACTTATCTTTTGAAAATTTAATATTATTTTACTAGTGGAGACAACTTTTATTCAACGTTGTCAAATTTAAGCCTTCAAGTTTTAAAAATAATTAAATCTAATAATAATCATTTACAATAGAGCCTTTTCATTTGTTATATAATGTTATCCTACTTTTGAAAATCCTTAGCTTACATTCATTTTTATTTTTTCATCATTCATCATTCACCTTGTTGTATTTTTCTTTTGAAAGAAAACAAGATGAAAATTAGAAAGGGGAGGATGAATAGGAAGAAAGAAGGGGAAAAACTTAATTGAATAATAAAATCCATCGATTTTTAAATTTTGTTTGTTAGTTTTCATTGATGAGTTTGAGTTCTTTTTTACTTTTGTGATGATTAGTACAAGTTATTGAGATATATTTAAACCAATAATAGATTACGAATTAACACAATTCATTCACATTGTACCAAACTCATACTTAACTTAAATTTGTTATTACTATTTTGGTTTTAACTTGATAAATAATATTATACTGTAATTATTTTTCTTTGATAAGATATTTTAACTTCTTTTTTCTCAATTATTTAAATCTTCTATGTACTTATTCAATTTTGTGGGGTTCGAAGAATGTAAGGGTCATTGTTTTACGTTTTTCATTGTACTTTTAAAGCATACAAAATCTAGTACTTTGTATTCACAAGTGTTTTTTTTTTATCATATTGCTATCATGATTTAACTCTGTAGTTTTTTTGTCAAACTTATCAACCCATGTTTCATGAGTATTGGTTCACAAGAACCCATTCTCTCATGTGGTTGCAACAATTATCAAAGGGTTTTCAAATGTCGGAGTTGCAAGAAAAGTGTGTTTAACTTTGGACGAAACATCATGGTTAAGTGCACTTGAGATGTAGTAGTACTACAATGGGTGATCTCATGGGTCGAAGTCTCTGTACTCCACCTCTATGAGAATCACCTAGATTCAATGAGCACTAAGTTCTCATGAGAGATGGGTACTTTTGAACTACTACTCATGAAACATGGATCAATGATTTTGACTCAAAAACTACATAGTTGAATTATGATATCTGTTGGAAACTGCAATTGAAACAATTGTTGTATTGTCATTGATGTCAAACCTTAATTGGTAAGACTATTGCTACTTAGGAAAGTACTATATCTATTGAATTGTTGAGGAAGAGTGGAGAAAGGTTGGTAACAATAGCACCTAAGGAAAGGTTGAGTTATCTTGATACTACAAAGTGTACTTGACTGTGTTGCACAATGATGAGATAATGTATTGTTTATCTTAGTAAAAGTTGAAGACTAAACTGATAGGCTTAACCGAGCAAAAATCAAGAAATCATGTTTAAGCCGAGTTATGACAGAGTCGACTGAGTTAGTGATTGCCGAGCAAAATCTAGTATCGATCGAGTATTAGTAAATTGTCAAGTATCAGTATTTGCCGAGGAAACAGTTTTAGTAGTGACTGAGCATTTTACATGGAGACCGAGTGAATGATCACAGTATCGACCAAGCATCAACAATTTTATATTTGAAGAGAATTCATTTTGGGGACGACATTGTTTGAATTCTTGGATTATGTAAACTGTGTTGACTTTATTTATTGATTGTATGAAAGCATTTAATGCTTTGTAAAATGTTTTATTGTAAATCTTTATGAGACTTGAGATGATTCTATAAAAAAAATGAAGAACATGAAGCGGGTAGATTCAATGAATCTGACCTAACCCTAAGATCTACGAAGAAGATTAAGTGGCAAAAAGAAAAGTTAACCTAACAGAGGGAAATATTAAGGGAACCGAAGCATGAGGTATGAGTATGCATGGGTGAAGAAGATGCTGGAAGAACAGTAAGTTTTATTGACTGTATAAGCAAAAAGGCTAAAGGAAAAGTGTGGTGATTTCTTGAAGGAAAGTTCCGAGCAGATCAGAGATGGAGATGGAAAAGTTTCAAAGTCAGTAAACCAGCATTTGTATACAGAATCGGATCTAATATTTGCAAAGTGAGTTGTATGTTTTTCAAATCAATACTATTGCTACTTTCTAACTATTGTAATAGTCAAAATCCTTTTAACAGAGGTTGACCTAACAGTCATATGTTAAATCCTTTTAACAGAGGTTGCATTCTAAGATATCACAGACCCTATAGGCTATAAGGAAAAAAGATATAAGATATCATAGAACCTGTAAGTCTGAATAGCACTGTCAAAATGATATCACTGATAGCGAATCACAAATATCTCAATTTTCTACCCCATTTTGCATCAAGGACACAAACTTCTTTTATGAAAAATGAACAACTATTTGTAGGAGCAGTAAACTACATAACAGACTCCCCTAGAATATAGAGACTGAGTGCAAGAAGGATTGAGAAATGACTCCCAATCTTGTGTGAAACTTTTGAAAAGTTTCTCTAGGCAGAGCTTTGGTAAAAATATCAGCCATTTTTTATTGATTAGGAACATAAACCAACTAAAACTCATTGTCAAGTATCGTATCTCTGAGAAAGTGAAGCTTTATGGAAATATGCTTTGTTCTTGATTGCAGAACTAGATTTTTGATTAATAGAATAGCACTAGTGTTATCACACATTATTGAAATAGGATTTGATACCTAAATACCCAAATCTGATAACTGATAGGCCATCCAAATCAGTTGAGTACAACATGCACTAGCAACAATATATTTAGATTCACATGTGAAAAATGTAACACATTCTTTCTTTTTTTAATGCCAAGAAACTAATCTATCACCAAGAAATAATGCAGTGCCATTGGTGCTTTCCTTTTCATTGGAACAACCTCCCTAGTTTGCATCTGTATAACTAATTAAAGAAAAATCATTACTATGTGGATACTAGAGACTGCAGTCAAGTGTCTCTTGAATACACTTGAAAAATATTTTAAGAGCATTGAGATGTGACTGCTAGGTGCAGATTTATAATAAGAAACCATACACACATCCTGCATTAGATCAGACCTTGAGGTTATTAAATAGAGAAAACTGATAATCATGGATCTATATTTTGTTTCACTAACTGCTGGAGAATCGTCATTTTTAACCAGCTTAAAACTAGTTTCCATAGGAGGGCTAACTAGTTGACAATCAACCATATCAAATTTCTTTAACATTTCTTTAGCATACTTTGTTTGTGAGATAAATAAGCCATGTTCAAGCTATGAAATTTGTAAACCAAGAAAGAAAGTAAGTTCACCCAAAAGAGACATTTCAAACTTAGATTCCATAATGTTGGAAAATTGTTTTGATAAATCATCATTAGTGTATCCAAAAAAGATATCATCCTCATAAATATCAACTGCTAAGATATCATCATTGACAATTTTGGTGTACAAAGTGTTGTCTATCCACCACGAGTAAAACTATTTCCAATAAGATGTTTATCCAGCCTAGAATACCAAGCTCTAGGATCTTGTTTCAAGCCATATAATTCCTTTTTAAGACTATATACATAGTCTTGTTTTTCAGAAGATTCAAAACCTTCTGGTTGTTCCATGTAAACTTCCTCCTCAAGATAACCATTCAAGAATGTTGTTTTAAAATTCATTTGATAAACAATAAACTTTTTGTAACTAGCATATATGCAAGAAATATTCTAATTGATTCCTTTCTTGCTACTGGTGCAAAAGTCTCACTGAAATTAATGCCTTCTTGTTGAGCATAACCTTTACACACAAACCTAGCTTTATTTCTCACAACTTTTCCATTTTCATCAAGTTTGTTGTGAAACACCCATTTTCAACCTATGAAATGTGTGTCATCGGGTCTACAAACTAGTTCCCATGTTTTATTTTTCTCAATTTGATTGATTTCATCTTGCACAACATTCAACCAACAAGGATCTATAAGTGCTTCAACCACATTTTTGGGTTCAAATTCTCATATCAAGTAGAAATGTTCTGCAATATGAGCATATTCATCCATTTTGGCTTTCCTTCTAATTAGAATCCCTACTTCGTTATCTCCTATAACTAGAGATTTAGGATGTCTTTTAGTTATGATTCTAGGAGTTTTCAAATTTGTATTAGTCACTATAGGAATTGAACAATTTTGTTGTTCATTTGAGTCAGGTATTTCTGAATCAACACAATCGGTTTTTTTATCTTCAAAATTATTTTTAATTCTTTGAAGGGAATATTCTTCAATATTCTTTTCACTATTGTTATTCAACAAAGCACTTATTTCCAACACCACATTTATGGCTTCTCTAATTTTATTTAGTCTTTTATTATAACACTTGAAATCTTTGTTGTGTGTAGAATACCCTAAGAAGATGCCTTCATTAGATCTTGAATTGAAACTTTCTAAATAATCATTATCCTTTTTGATAAAATATTTACAACCAAAAATTTTTAAGTTCTTAACATTAACAGTTTTACCGTTCCACAAATCATAAGGAGTATATGGAGTTATAAATATTATTTGAGCCCTTTTTAGGGTATATATATCTCTATGAACAACTTCTTTCCAAAATTTATCAAGCAATTTTTCTTCATTCAACATTGTTTGAGCTATTTCTTTAACTGTCCTATTTTCTCTTTCAATGACACCATTTTGTTGTGGTGTATGGGAAGTTGAATATTGCCTCTTGATGCTATGTTTATTACAATATTCAATGAACTCCTGAGAGGTGAATTCTCCACCTCAATCTAATCTTAGACATTTCAATTTCAGATGAATTTCTCTTTCTACCATCTTTCTGAATATTTTGAAGCGTTCAAAATTTTTGGATTTAAGTTTTAAAAAGGTTACCAAAACCATTCTTGAGTAATCATCCACAAATAACATAAAGTACTTTTCACCATTCAAGGATTGATTTTTGGTTAGACCACATAGATCAATATGCACAAGTTCTAGTGGTCTGTTAGACAGATATTCCTTGGTTTTAAAGGATGTTTTTGTTTGCTTTCCTTTAACACATTCTTCACAATTTTTTGTTGGTTTACTAATTAGAGACATGCCCCTAACCTTTTTGTTCTTTCTAAGTCTAGAAAGATTATCAAAATTTAAATGACCTAATCTTTTGTGCCACAGTCAATTCTCCTCAACTTGGCTCATAAGACAAGTATTAATTAAGGATGATTCTTGAACTATTGAATCAATTAGATTGTAAAGATTTCCTCATGTTCTTAATCCACTTGCAATAATTTTATTCCTTTTTTTATAGACCAACCCTACCATGAAATGAAATAGAATATCCACAATAACATATCTAACTCACACATAAGAGATTATGTTTTAGACCCTCTACATAATATACATCATGTATAGGAGTGTCTTTATTCAAAGAGATTGAGCCACTACCTGTAACATATGCACTTGAATTATCTCCAAATCTGACAAACCCTCCATCAAAGTCTTCTAGGGTTTTAAACTTATTTTTTATGTCAGCCATATCCAGTGAGAACAACCGCTATCCAAAACCCAAGTTGCAGGTTTATAATCAAATAGAGTTGTTTCCACAATTAAAGATTTTTTCATGTTCATATTTCTAGGTTTCCATACTTGTATAGGATCTAAATTAAGTTTACGCTGATATTCAAAGTTTCCATAGTGGTAACATTTAAAACATCTAATTACTTTCTTAAATCCATATAACGATTCAATTCTTGCTAGCTTGCACTTATATGCCTTATGACCAAATAAGTTACAAATAAAATAGTAGCCTTTAAAGAAATGATTTGAATTTTTTTTTGAAGATTCTCCTTTTTAACTGTAGTAAACCTTGAATTAGATTGATCAATCTATTTTTATAACACGATTAATTTCTTTTCCTTTTCCTCTAATAATTTTTTTTATTTTCAATAAGTTGATTTGCACTATTCAACTCAGCTTGTAAACATTGATCTTCTTTTTCATGAGTAGAATTTAGTTTCTTTAATCTCTTTATTTCTTATAGAGAGTGAAGTAGCTCTTCTTCAAGATCTATGTCTTCATTTGAGTCAGATGAAGATTCCGATTGAATAGATTCTAGTTTTTGAACAATCACCATTTCAGCCATAAATAGTGTTTCTCCTTCCTCACTTGAATCATTTCATTCTTCATTAGAGTCTTCCTTTGACAAAAGACTCTTATTTTTAAATTTTTTGAATCTTTTGTTCTGATTCCATGGTTTCTTTTTGAAATATTTTTTAGATTTTTCATCATTTTCATCTTGATCAACATAGCAACACTTTGCAACAATGTGTCATAACCCTCCTCAATTAAAACACTTAGGTTCTCCTTGATATTTCTTTTTCAATTTCCCAACCAGTAATGCTTCAAGAGAATCTGTTATGTTCTGAATCAATTTCATCTTCTTTTTCATCCCTGAAGGTTGTTTCTTTTGAAGTAGAACCAACATTATTGCTAATTCTCATTTCATAAGCAGTTAGAATTCCTTGCAATTGATGCCAAGTCATTTTGGAGAAGTTTTTCTTTTCTTCCAAAGTAAAGTTTTTTGTTTCAAATTTATGTAGTACAATACTTACTACTTTTGAAACAATATCATGTTCCTCAATTATTTCTCCTAATTCCCTTCTAGAATTCACTACGTCATAAATCCTTAAGAAATGGGCTGCTATATTTTCATCCTAATTCATTTTTAGATTACCAAACTGAGTTTTCAAAGTTATCAACTTTGATTCCTTTACTTTTTCATCACCTTGATAAATGGTTTCTAATTTTACACATATATCATTAGCAGAATGACAATACATGACTTTGAAAAACACATCTTTTGTGAGACCACATAAAATGGAAAAATTAGCCCTTTTATCAAGTTCATACTTTTTTTTTTCATCAGGATCAATAGGTATGGTTTTGGATATAGTATATTTAGTAACAACAACTTCCTACATATGAACATCCAAAGAATTTATAAAGGATTTCATTATGACCTTCCAAAACACATATTTTGTAACATCAAATAATGGGGCTTGAGTAAGAGAGCCACCTTCAGCCTGTGTCATTGATACTTCCAAAACATCCATGAATAATCCCTATAGGAAGACCTAAGAAGGGACCCTATGCTCTGATACCACTTTTTGGAAGTAATGGCTATTTTGAGAGGGGGGGTTGAATCAAAATATGAGAGTTTTTACAAAAAAATCAATTCTCTTAATCAAATTTTGGTATGCACATTTAGTATTCAAAACAATTACATATACAAGTTGAACATGTAAATTAAAATGCAAGATATCAGAGAAATGAAGACAACTCACAAAAGAGTGACACAAGAATTTTGTGTTGAGTGGGAAATCCTCAAAACCTTTCAATTTTCTCACAAGGAAAAACTCACTCCGTTGGAACCTATCATCTTTATTGAGCAATAACTCTTCTTTTACAGTTTTTAGTAGCTTCAACTTCTTGGAGCTTCAACTCCTCTTCCTTTTAAAATGTTTTGGCTCACTAGATTACATACGTACATAAATGTATGTTCCAGATTTCACACATTTGTGTACATAGATAATCTTATCAATTTTGATTTCAATATCAACTCAATACTCCATACATAAAAAATATGAGTGTGTATCTCTTTTTAACTTCTTAAATCTATCTTTGAATACACACGCATACTCCCTTATATAGGGATGTATTTTAGAAATATTTACATGAACTGCATTAACATCAGTTACAACTGTATAATTGAACCATGAACAACTTTTAAAATAAATATTCAAATAAAAGGTTCCATACCCTCTATTAGGGTTTTAAAATTCTGAAAGAAATATTCTTCTCAAAAAAAATTGTGTAACTAAATAGTTCTGAAAAAAAAATTATTGCAATCTTTGACAAAGAAGAAATTAAATCCCCTTTATTGTTCCATGAGAAATGAATCATCCCATTGATACCCATTTCGTGATAAAAAACCACACAAATAAATTCACAAAACAAAATCAATGACAACTATCGTACCATGATATTGGCTTAGAAAATTGTAACTATCAACCAACAAGGAATAACCACCATGCTTATATCAACACCCTTATTTCTTCGAACTGAAAATAGCTTTAGCAACAACAATAATGAACCAAGCCTTCAATAGTTCATTCTCTACTTTGATATTAAAGAAAGAATAAATTTATTTTCAAACTTTAGATAAACATTCTTTGCCGACCTTCTAAATTCGTTATGAAATGAAAAACTCTAACATCATTTTCATTTTCATCAGTTTTTACAAAGGAGATGAACGGAAACATACATGCGGCTGAGAAGCACAAGAAGAGTACCTCTTCTATTAAGACTCTCTGGGAAAAAAACAAAAACCAATTCTACACTTTATGTCCTTCGAATCCTTGATAAAAAATACCATTTTCATATTTGGCTTTCTTTCCCATGCAATATATTTGAAACCCACAAAGAAACCTTCACATTTTTTTTTTATATTGAATAAAGCAAAGAAACCTTCACATTTACCATCAAACAAACTTTCATGATGATGACTTTTTCAAACTATTCCAGATTCGAAGAAGAATAGTACCAAAAGAATTGCGTTGACATACTGATTGACATATCAAAAACCCATCAAATAGTTCGAGCAAACCATTTCCAAATTTAGAGTCAACTTGAACCAAAGCGTCGACTTGCAATAAGGTTGGTTTTTTAATTGGAGAACAAATAAATTGAAAAACATTTGTTCGATGCCCTTTTCAATGTGATTATTTACCAAATTTCATAAGTCTTTCAAATCCACCATACACTCTTATCAAGTCGCAATACTTTCACCAAGTAAGTATAACCACTGTCCTCTTAAACTCAACCATACTGCCATTGTGAGTAAAATATGAATACGAAAACATGAATATGCTTTTCAAATATTCCAAATAGATTAACATCAATATCATTTTTATTAAATAGCCACACAACCACTGTCAAATATGTTGTACCACACTTTAGCATTTACTCTGCCACTTTAACAAACATGACTGCCAAAGATTGTCGACTTATGTTACAATTGTATCAAGGACAAATACACATCAACAGAGAATGCCTTTGTTATATCATCCACCATGTATGCAACAATTTGTGTTACCTCTAAATCATTTTTTACCAACCGTTTGTGTTAGTTAGATATTTCAATAAAATATTTGGAACTGCATTAGATGGAACTAAAATTATTTGAATGCTTGATCACGTTGCACATTAATATAAAAAATAATAAAATTATTCAAACTTAAAGCATAGCATTTTGAAATAATTTTCAAGAGTTTCATATTGAAATTGGTAAGCGGTCCTATCCAAAGACAATAGGGAACACAAAACTGGTAAGAGATGTAAATAAACTAGAATAGAGGATAAAACACATTTTTCCCTCACAATTATATTATTGAATTGAAAATAAGTTAAGGTATGGGTACATGGATGCAATACATCACTGTAGCAATATGTTTTTGAAGGTTGGGTACACTCTAGATTCTTCCCAGCCAAAAATCTATTAAAATTATAAAGATATAATATTATTTTATTTTATAGAATAGTTTATACATGTAAATAATAAATATGTATATTTGCATACATTTTGTTAATAATACTAATGTTTATTATAATTTCAATTTTTAAAGCTACATTAAGTTGACTCTTACAATCTGAAAAATAAATTATTAAAATTTCATAAAAATAAAATAATATGATTCATAACAAAATATAAACTATTAAATATGTTGATAATAAACATTTGTAAATATTATTAAACTAATTTTAAAGTTAAAACTTATATCTTAATCAATACAAATTTAAATGAAATACGTTTTGTTCATAGACTAAGCATAGACCTACATGTCATCAATCTAAGATTGAATGTGCATCTAAGAACAATAAGTAATGCAATTGAGTTTGTAGTTTGTCTTTGTATGGTTGGTTTTATGGATTACATATTTGTCCATAGATTTGTTAGGAATATCATGGAGTTTCATAATCATTGTGTAGTTAGAGGAATCCTAGAGCTCTAGTAGTAGGGTTTACCATGCCTTGATGAAATCATGTTTGGTTATGATTGTTGATGCTTGGGTTAGTTGGATTTATAGATGTAGATATAAAACAAATGTTGATAATAATGTCGTTTAGTTTTTTCAATGCTTAATAAGTATATGAAAACATCTTGAAAACATTTAGTTATAAATGCTTTTGAATTTCCACATTTGACCTAGAACCACCTTGGTCCATTCCTATTGATTCCAAACAATTGTGACATAAAAATATTAAACCCTTTTTAAATCCACAGGTGATTTGATTTAAAGTCCAGTACGTTGGGTGAATCATTCCTGAAAATAACATGTTTTCTTTCCAATCTAGTAACTTCTTAGTAATGATGGTTAACACAATAACTTGGTGCATGAATTTTTAAATCAAGAAAAGCAAAAACAATTTAGATGATTCATTTTAAAACTAAATACCAACAGAACTTTAGAAACAAACATCCAAACAAGGAAATATATATATTGATAAGTCATTATGTTACATGATGACCTCAATTTATACAATAATCAATGAATTCAACATTGTAGAACCATCATACCATTGTACTAACACATCTTGTTGGTGACCATCATATATTTTTATATTATATATCTATTGTCTAGATATTGCTAATAATCGCAAGGCATGGTCTCCAACCAAGTCATATCACCTTAAATATAAAATTTCCAATGAATTAAACATAGTAGAACTATCATTACATGATATTAAGGCATCTTGTTGACGACCTTTCTATATTTTTATATTATAATTTATCTATCATGTACATATTTAGATAATCACAAGGACTGGGGTCCAAAAATGCCACGAGAGCCTCTAAGCATTGTTAGTACTAGAGAGAAGGCAAATGCTATCACATCAACCTCATGGCTTTGACCCCTAAGTTGTTACCAATAGGCAAATATTTTGGCACATGTCATTCCTAATAATAATTTATTCACTAATTATTTACAATTTTAAATAATCAAGTGTAACTTGGGGACATATCATGAGGGTTTGATACTCTTTTGGGGATGGGGGACAATGAGAAAAATATATTTGGTAGATGTCATTATCTTTCTATAGTCCATGAAATTGTAAATGAAATCTTTTGGATGAAAACTGCATATATTTTCTTCATTGATGTTTTCAATCACACTCAATGATTTGTGATCAGGAAGTACAAAGCAATTCCCGATGATCTAAAACATTAATGAAAAAATCTCTACTTCCTAATAATAGATCTCTGAGTATGATTTGAAACGTTAATGAAAAAACTTTATGAAAATTTTATCCAAAATAACTCATTTACAATAGTTGGTAGAGTTAGACTTAAACTACATAGCAAGCCAAAAATTCCCAACATAGAGAGTGCTCAAAAAACTCAACAAAATATTAAGAAATATCTAAAAAAAAATTAAGAAAACACAATATAAAAAAATCCACTAACTTTATGTAAAATACAGGTACAAAATGTATTAAATGAACTTGGTGGGGGTTGAGGGGTAAAACCCATCATGAGAGTTTGGGGGTAGTGAGTCAAGTGGAAAGATCTTCAAAACTACATAGAGTTTCATAATGCATATTATTTTCACATTTTTTTACAAAATAAAAAAATTTATGCTTATAAAAATAAAAAATAATTGAATTTTTGGAAAGTTCTTGATTAGTAAAAGTAGGTTTTGAAGAAGCCTCAAAACCCTTTAAATCATATTATTGTACAAAAGATATTATAAAAAAAAGAAGACAAAAAACTAAAAAAATACATAAGGAAAAAAACTAGTATATTGTCGACACAAAGTAGAGAACGACAAAGAAGTAGAGACAGATTCAGGAAAGATTATTCAAAGTCTTTGTAGCTTCCTCCTCGATCACATTCATCCTCTGCATGACCTTTTAGAGATCAAAAACATCCTGGGGCATAACAGAGCTCTTCTTCTTGATGCTAGATTTGGTCCTCTTGCTAGGACCTTCAATTTCTTATATGCCCATGTCCTTGTCCAGGTCGACATTGACCATACTCTTATCCTGATAATACCACTCCAGCTTAGTGACTAGGGAATCCATATTCTCAGCTGAAGGCTTCATGAGTTTGTGGCTCTATTTCATTATTTTTTGCAGAGTCGGCTTACATTTACCAACTTGACTATTCAGCTCCTCAATTTTTTGGTCATAGTACTTCCTAGTCGATTCAATGGCTTCCACGTTCTTCTTAAGGAAATCGTCCAACATTTTCTTTTCAATATCAATCCATAGGGCACAAGTAGCAGAATCCTCTTTCCCATCCCTAAGATTAGTCGAAAGGTTAACAATGGTAATCCTCTGAGTCATGGAGTCAAACATTCACGTTCTTTGCGTCAAAATATTAATCAATATAAATTTAAATGAAACACGTTTTGTTAATATATTAACCATGGATGTACATTTCATCAATCAAAGAATGGATGTTCATCTATGAACGATAAATAATACAATCGAGTTTGTAGATTGCTTTTGTATGGTTGGTTCTTGGATTACATATTTGTCCATAGATTTGGTAGGATCGACACTCAAGAACAATCCCAAAGGATATCTTGGAATTTTGTTGATCATTGTGTAATCAGAGGAATCCTTGAGCTCAAGTAGTAGGGTTTACCTTGCCTTGATGAAATCATGCTTGGTTATGATTGTCGAGGTCTGGGCTAGTCGGATTTGCACATGTAGATAAACAAACAAACATTGATAATAATGTCATTTAGTTTTTGCAATGCTTAGTAAGTATATGAAAACATCTTCAAATCTTCACTTGCTTCAAAAATTGAGATATAAATGGTTTTGAATTCCAAACTCTAACCTTGAATCACATGGGTCCCTTCCATGTGATTCCAAATGATTGTGACACAAAATGCTTAAACCCTTCTTAAATCTATAGGTGATTTGATTTAGAGTCCAATATGTTGGTGAATCATTCCATAAAATAGCATGTTTTCTTGCCAATCTACTAACCACTTAGAAATGATGGTTAACACAATAACTTGTTGCATTAAGTTTTAAATCAAGAAAATCAAAGACAAGTTCGATGATTCATTTTAAAATTAAATGTCAATAAAATTTTAGAAATAAGGATCCAGACAAGGAAATATATATATTCCGATAAGTCATTATGTCATTTTGTCATCAATTTATATAAAAATCAATGAATTCAACATGGTAGAACCATCATACCATTGTATTAAAACATTTTTTGGTGACGATTATTTATTTCTATATTATTTATCTATTGTGTAGATAGTGGTTATAATCACAAGGAATGGTCTCTAACCAATTCATATCACCTTATATAATAGTTTCAACAAAGTAGAACCATCATTTGTACCATAATCTTAAGGCATCTTGTTGGTGACCTTTCTATATTTTTATATTATTTGTCATGTAGATATTTGTAATAATCACAAGGAATGGGGCCCAATAATGCCCATAAGAACCTCTAAGCATTGTTAATACTAGAGATAAGGAAAATGCTAGCACATCTACATAGTAGCTTTGACCCCTAAGTTGTTACCAATAGGCAAAGATTTTGGCACATGTCATTCCTAATATAAGTTCTTCACCAATTATTAACAATTTTAAATAATCAAGAGTAACTTGGGGACATATATTAAGGGTTTTTAACCCTTTTTGAGATGGAATACAAGGAAAAGAGATAGTTGGTAGATGGTATTATCTTTCCACAATCCATGAAATTGTAAATGAATTCTTTTGGATAAGAAATGAATATAATTTTTTCATTGATGTTTTGCATCACACTCAGTGATACATGATTAGGAAGTACAAAGTAATTCTTGATGATCTGAGACATCGATGAAAAACTTTGTGCTTCCTAATGATAGATCAATAAGTGTTGTTTGAAATGTCAATGAAAATATTATACCCAATTTTTATCTAAAAGTATTCATTTACAATAGTTGGTAGAGTTAGACTCAAAGTAGTTAGAAAGCTAAGAAAACTCAACACTAAAAGTGCTTAGTAGAAACTCAACAAATTTTTGCACATAAAAAAACATGTAAATTTTTTAAGAAGACATAATTTAAAATTCCATAAATTCTATGCAAATATAGAACTACAAAATGTATTAAATGAGCTTGGTGTGCATTGAAGGGCAACACCCCTCATGAGGGTTTGGGGTAGTGAGTCAAGTGGAAAGATCTTCTAAACTACATAGAATTTCATAATGCACACCATTTTCATGAATTTTTTTAAAAGGAAAAATGTAATACTTATAAAATCCAAAAATAATTAAAATTTTAGTGCGTTTAAAAGTTTAACCTACTTTAGGATTTGGAGAGTCAAGTGGAAAAAATTGTCAAGTACTTGGTCAAAATGCAGCTAGTAAAACTTGTTAGTACTCACAGAGTAAAAATACTTACAGAGTAATTGGTGACTCACTGAGTTTACAATGTATGGGATACATATCTTCCTCCTTATCCCAATTGTTTGTTTTATTGATGTCCTTGGAACATCTCCCTTAAGTGGGGGATATTTGTTGGGATATAAACCTCTTCTTTTGGACCCTATGGATATTGAAAAAATGAAGTAAACACAATATTTTAATAAATTCTATTAATTAACAAGATGAAATTACAATGAGGTTCAACTCCTTCTATAGAGATTGGAGAATGAAACCATCTAAACCAATACAACATTACATCATTCACTTAAGTGAAAATGTAAAGTTAAAAAAATAGAAATAAAATATTGCACTAAAATGAATTTATTACAACTATTAGCCTTATATTTTAATTATTTAATATTATTCTATACTAATTATAAGGCTTGCTTCACTGAAAATAAAATATAACAAACTAAAACCACCTTGAGCAATGAATATGATAGTCTTCAAAACTTTTTCTTTCAAAGAAGACCATACATCAAATAGAACTCCATCAACTTCTTGAGTTCGATTACCACCTCCTTGATTTATTGAATAAAAAATCTCCCAAACCATTGGACAACGATCATATTGAGAAAATTCATTGAACTCCATCAAGGTGTCTCATAAACCTTGTAAGGGTATGATTTCCAACATTACAAAATCCCAAACTAACTAGGCAACCATATTCCATTTTGATATTTCTCTGTACTCAATTCTTTTAAGTCTTCAAATTTTGGGCTTCTTAAAATACATGCAACTCATTTAAAATGGAAATCTTTCCAAGCTCTAGAAATGCATCTAGAGGATATTCAACATGGAAAAAAGGTGTTTTATCCTTAGCTTCAAAAAGTATTTCAGCACATTTTACTTCAACACATCTAGAGACAAAGTGTATGGTTGTCCAACCTTCTGATTTTCTTCCATCTTCATTGTGTTGTTCATTTGGAGCAACTCCAACAAAAATTTCCATTTTGAAAAAATATAATAAAACTAATTATTTCAAAACCTTGGTACCTTCTTCTAGAAATATTAAATAACTTCAGGATGTTGATCTACATAAAAGCATGACATGGAACATTCATTGCAATCCATAAGAATTTAATGATATGCAATTCCTTTTAATAGGTTCACACAAGGTGGCTAGGTTAAAAAATTATAATAGAAGAAATATTCATAACTTTAAACACCATGAATTATTCACATATAATGACATACAAGCCCATGCAAGTAAACAAAACTCATATGCAAGCACATGCATGCACATGCAATTCACACACATGCACATGCAATCTTTTTTGAATGAAAATTACAACAATATTATTTAAGGAAATATTCACATACTTAAAAAAGTCAACATATACTCCAACCTTGAAGCCGTCATGAGTTTTTCCACAAGATTCAAATTTGTTTCACTTGGCTGCCTAGTATAGTACTATAATGAAAATATTGATAAAGTAAAGTAATTTATTTTCGATAAATTAACAAGATACAATTACAATGAGGTTCAGCTTCATATATAGAAATTGGAGAATAAAACTGTACAAACAAATAAAAATATTATATAACTCATTTACAAAGTAAAAAAATAAAAAAATAGCATCAAACTTACCATTAATATAACTTTATTATAACTATGGGGATCACCCCGCAGTGCGACGGTTGTCACATGCCCTGTTGAGAGGGCAGTCACATGTTCGATTCCACCCATTGCAGGATAGTGGAGATATGGCAGGCGCACTTGCGAACGTGACTACAAATTTTGAGGTGCTGTTGCTGTGTGCTAGTTGGCGGCGTGCGCAGGTTTCATTGGTGAGATATGGAGGTTTGGTGCTACGGTTGGGAGACACAAATGGAGATGGTCAGCAGCATTGGAGAGATAAGGAGTGGACCGACAGTGTTGGAGTGATAAGTAGTTGACAAAGGGAGCCATAAGGATGGCCAACTGCATTGGAGGGATAAGGAGATAACAATGGGAGCCATAAGGTGGACCGGCAACAATGGAGAGATAAGGGGATGCCCGGAAGCAATGGAGAGATAAGGAGATGATAGTGGGAGCCATAAGGGATTACCAGCAGCGATGGAGGGATAAGGAGATGATGTTAGACTTGGAGAGATAAGGAGAGGTGTGAGGTGATTTAAAATAGTTTAATGTATCTAGGAGGCTTTCACAAATTCACCGGGGATGGGGTCCCCCTTAATGTGACCCCACTGGTTGAAAGCTCCTGTCAAAAAAAGCGCTTACCCCCCAAAAAAATTTTTATTATAACTATAAAACTTATCTTTTGAAAATTTAATATTATTTTACTAGTGGAGACAACTTTTATTCAACGTTGTCAAATTTAAGCCTTCAAATTTTAAAAATAATTAAATCTAATAATAATCATTTACAATAGAGCCTTTTCATTTGTTATCTAATGTTATCCTACTTTTGAAAATCTTTAGCCTACATTCATTTTTATTTTTCATCATTCATCATTCACCTTGTTGTATTTTCCTTTTGAAAGAAAACAAGATGAAAATTAGAAAGGGGAGGATGAATAGGAAGAAAGAAGGGGAAAAACTTAATTGAATAATAAAATCCATCGATTTTTAAATTTTGTTTGTTAGTTTTCATTGATGAGTTTGAGTTCTTTTTTACTTTTGTGATGATTAGTACAATTTATTGAGATATATTTAAACCAATAATAGATTACGAATTAACACAATTCATTCACATTGTACCAAACTCATACTTAACTTAAATTTGTTATTACGATTTTGGTTTTAACTTAATAAATAATATTATACTATAATTATTTTTCTTTGATAAGATATTTTAACTTCATTTTTCTTAATTATTTCAATCTTCTATATACTTATTCAATTTTGTGGGGTTCGAAGAATGTAAGGGTCATTGTTTTACATTTTTCATTGTACTTTTAAAGCATACACAATCTAGTACTTTTTATTCACAAGTGTTTTTTTATCATATTGCTATCATGATTTAACTCTGTAGTTTTTTTGTCAAACTTATTAACCCATGTTTCATGAGTATTGGTTCACAAGAACCCATTTCTCATGTGGTTGCAACAATTATCAAAGGGTTTTCAAATGGAGTTGCAAGAAAAGTGTGTTTAACTTTGGACGAAACATCATAGTTAAGTGCACTTGAGATGTAGTAGTACTACAATGGGTGATCTCATGGGTCGAAGTCTCTGTACTCCACCTCTATGAGAATCACCTAGATTCAATGAGCACTAAGTTCTCATGAGAGATGGGTACTTGTGAACTACTACTCATGAAACATGGGTCAATGATTTTGACTCAAAAACTACATAGTTGAATCCTGATAGCAATATCATAATTTTACTACGTAAAAAAATATTTCCTAATTATTAATTGATGAACTTAAGGGACTCTCTAATGAGTGATTCATAAGGCACAAAAATTGTTGGAGGTTTTGAAAATGGGTTTTCAATCAAAGTGGGCTTAACCTTGGAGGAAACTCCATGGTTAAGCATGTTAGAGTTGGAGTAGTATTGAGATAGGTGACCTCTTGGGATGTCTTAGTGCTTCACCTCCATGAGCATCACTTAGTAGCAATGAGTGTGAAGTTTTCCATTCATTCTTATCATGGATGGGTTCTTATTAACCACTACTCATGAAACATGGGTCAATGAGTTTGACTCAAAACTACAGAGTTGAACCCTTGTAGAAATATTACAATTGGACTTGATGTGAAAATAATTCCTTCTTATAAATTGACGAGCTTAAGGAGATTTATACTTATAATTCATAAGGTGCAACACTCTTTCAAGGATTTACAAATGAGATTGCAATAAAATTAGGTTTAACCTTAGATGAAACTTTGCGGTTAAAGGACCTAAACTAGAGTAGTACTAGGATGGGTGACCTCCTCGCAAGTCCTAGTGCTTTACCTCTATGAGCATCACCCAGAAGAAATGAGTAATAAGTGTGTCATTCCCTCTCATGAGAGATGGTTTATTTTGAACTGCTACTCATGACACATGGATCAATGAGTTTGACTCAAAAATTACATAGTTGAATCCTGATAGAAATATCACCAAAGAAAACTTACATGATTTTTAGATAAATATTCACCAAATTCTTGTAATTTTTGCAATAATTCTCACCTTTATATGCCCATGGTTACCACGAAGCCCTCACGATTTCAAGAAATGAGAACAATTTTTAATGTAAATTAAACCAATTATTTTCAAATTTGGAAGTTGAACTTACATGGATTACATGTAATAGGATCTATACTTGCAAGAGAAATATTTTAAAATGTAAATGAAATAGTATATAATAATAAAAACTAATTGTCTATCTCAAGAAAAATTAAGACCACCAGGGGACTTATATTTTGAAGTCAGTTTCCACCAATGGAACAAAAACCATATTGTCATCCACAACTTTTGCATGAGTGATTGCCAAAGACTTCACCGCATTTTAAAAATAAATAGACAAGAACACAATTATAAGGATCTTCTGCATATATGTTCAGATAGAATGTAAAAAGTGATTTTATCATGCACCCAGTTTCATGTTCTCTTCCTATAATATATACCCATTTACTTTTAATGTTTTATTCAACAAAGCCATTGACTTAGGTATCCATTTTCAATTGCTCATCTTTCTCTGCCACAATATAAGTTTAGTTTACCTATTGAAGCATAATCATAATCATTTGTCACTCAAAATGAGAAAGGAAACCCTTTCATTTGCTTCAACTTGGAATCACGATGTAGTTCAATCTTACGAAATTTTAGTAGGAGAAATTCTTAAATCTATTTATCAAAGAGTAGCTAAGTAATTTCATTATTTTGTACAACTCAATAGGGCGAAAATGATCATATCATTGCAGTGTTTCAGGTCTGTTGTTTGAGGGTCCTTCCTTTTTTTCTAGCTGGACTCATTCATTTTGGGAGCTTTTAATGTTCTATCTTAAGCTTTTTATGTTAAAGGGTTTCGGGGCCCCTTCAAAACCTGTTGTTACCATTAATAAAAAACAAGGCGAAAATGAATTTTGCTTGTATATAGGGCAAAAATATTCACCTTTAATCTTGTGCTATCATTTAATCACCAGACATATGAGTTTTCAGCTAGGCAATAGCTATGATATGCTCAACTCTTCAAAACAGATGAAGAGTCCACAACAATGGAGACTAAAAGAACAAGAAAATTGAAGAGTTGGGACTATGGACTTCACAACCAAACATATTCAACATGACCTTTTAGAGGAGACATTTGGGGCTTGTATTTGATCAAGACATAGTTTAGAAATCCACAAGCATTAGCCAAGGTATTCAAAATCTTTAGAAACCCATATTCTTTTTGAAACATGACAATGATATGTTTTATTACTGTGTTAACTTACAAGAGTTATATCTAGTGTCCTCTCTCATATGTATGCAAGAATTTACATTTGTGGATGGCTCTACAATATTGTGTTATTTTTCAATGTTGCTTATGAAATCAGCTAGCAATAATGAATGTGATTATAGGAAAGATTAGTGAGAAGGTTTACTCTTACATTTCCTATTTTCTGAGTATTGCAATCCCTTATAACCTCGCACTGCATGTTTCTCAAACAAGAGGATAGGCGTGTACACTCATTTCTCCCACACACCATCTAAATGCAATATAACTGTCTTTGAACCCCACAGGTTAGTATAAATATTATAAAACCTACATCACAATAATGCTTGAGGCCAAAAAAAATTCTGGAGGTTGTAATTTTGCTTTTTTTTAACACACCTTAGAATTTGTGCTTTCTCTTACCTTGTAATACTAAAAACAACTATAACAATTTGTTGAACCCCAATTAGAAGGCAAAAAAAAATTATTTAACAAATGGTTTACATAAAGAATGTGCACCTTGACCTTAGTATCTTAGACATAGATCTAGAAATTAATTTAATAAAAAATTGAAGTGATGATTGGTCTATTAAGTATTTATTAATAATTAATTAATGTAGAAACTTCTACTTTAATTCGAGACAGAAACTAATATAATACTTCAAAATCAGATTAGTTATTTATTTTTAACATTGAACACTTTAATCTCACACTGTTATGAAATTGAAAAACAATTTTCCATTTGATTATGAAAATATTGTGTCTATTAGGCCCCGTTTGGTTGCTGGAAGATGAGGGCCGGAATAGGCATTTCTGGCCCAAATCCCGGATATATTCTCATCTTCCTTGTTTGGATCCAAATTTAGGCCAACATGAATTAGAAGATGAAATGCTCATTTTACACAAATGCAAGCATTCCATCTTCCACCTAAATAGGTGGAATTTGGAAAGATATCCAGGATTTCATTTTTGTGAAGTTTTAATTTTGAATTTTTTTTCCCGCATGTTCCTTCTCAGTCGGTTGTTCTTCATCATCTTTCATAGGAACATATTTTTTACATTCTCGGCAATCTACAATCTATTTGGTTCTCCGAATATGGTCTCGCGGAGTTGACATGCCAACTCTGCAGAGCTTCTTTGGTTGCTGCGTTTTGCCGAACGGGATTATTTACTCGCCAGTGGGGACGACTAAGATGACAACACTCTGAAAACCGAAAAGGGTTACAACGTAGAGAAAGAGGAGTGGGAATATTTTCTGGCAATGAGAAAAGGACGGGATGATTGCGAGGCGGTTTTCACAGAGGGGAAAATGGTGGTGATAAGCGGATTCGAAACAGAGTCGCAGTGGTGGTTTGAGAGGAGCACTGAAAAAGAGGGTATGGAAAATTCAATGGAGGAAATTTCCTTGAGGTCTCTCCCGTAGAACAAATGTGGAGTAAGTTCTGAGAGAAGGGAGGACTACAATTATAAATCACCTCTACTTTCATTTATTTTCAGACAGAGCAAGTTGTTTGGAGGAAAAGAAAGGGGCTGTGCAATTTGCGATGAAGATGGTAATGATGTGGGTTTTGTTGTTATTAGTTGCTATGCCCTGCTCTTCTGCTTGTTATGCGGATGAAAGAAATTCTCTGTTAGATTTGAAGGAGGGCATCAACTTCACTTCCTCCCATTACGCACTGCAATCATGGAAGGGATTTGAACAAGATTGGAACCTGAGATCTCATGGAAGGGATTTGAACAAGACTGGAATCTGAGATCTCTTTGTAAAATTTGAATTCCACTTCCTATGTCAAAATATAGAACCAAACGTTAAAAAAAAGATCTTCACATTTTGGTCAGTCATCTTCTAGATCAACCAAACGATATTGGAAAATTATCTTCTAGAAGATCAAATCCATCTTTTCACATATGATGGATTTCACTCAAACCCATCATTTGACAAATACCTGAACCAAACGGAGCCTTAATGAACAAAGTTTGCGGCCCTCAATTTTTCTCTTGGTGGAACCGTTGCTTTTAATTGTCTTCAAATATAACATTATTTTTCTCATTGTTTTTCAAGGTAGGAAAAATGGAAGACACACAAGGAGGTGGGGACACCGAAAGCACTTTTCTTGTCCCATAGAATATGCGAATATCTGGTGTTCGGCTCAAAACCAAACCTCAATTAATAAAATCTTTAAAATCACTAAATAATATATTAAAATTTGAATTTGTGACGTTGCGTGTCGTAAAGGGGAGTATTATCTCGAATCACTAAAAACTTAATAAAAAACGGCAGTACTGTTTACACCTTTGCCTAAACAAACTTAATGACATCATAATTAGGGAAGATGGGTATTCTTGCCTTAAGCATTTGCCGAAGCTAAACACTCTCATCCCTGGCAACATGGTGCCTCATTCCCACCCTGCAAATTCCCATAAAAAAATCTCTCTCTCGAACAAGTTGCTGGTGTTCTCCCTGTTGCTTAATGGATTATTGCTACTTCGTCCACCAAAACAAGGGCAATTGTTGGGCGGTGATAATTTCAAGGGCATCGGGTGGAGCAGAAGAGCCGCAGAGGAAGCAGAAACAGTAGCAGCGCAATTTCATTGCTCCGGCCATGGTTACGTATTTGTCGATACGTTTATAACAGATGACAATGGATCGCTCGCTTGCGAATGCAATGCCTGCTATACCGGACATGATTGTTCCCATTTTCTTCCGGATTGTCTGGCAAACGCCAACGAGTGAGTCTTTAAATCCATCTTTTCTACAGTCTTCTGGCTTAAAGTAAACAGCGGGTATCTTAATTGTTAGTTTGGAGGCTTCATCTTCCCTTTCAGTGACTATCATAAGAATCATTCATAGATTGTTTACAATTTAAAGCCTTTGGTACGGAAAAAAGATCATTGATGCTGTTTACGAGTGAATTTCATTTTTTACGTTTGCAAAATCTATCAGTCCCTAGGTTAAGGCAGAAAATCAGACGCTTTTCCATAGTGTTCCAGATGCCACGGCTTTCAGTCTTGATTTAATATATTTTAGTCTGAAGGTCACAGGGCATTGCCCTGTTTGAACCCCTTCTAGTAGGTACCAGGTCGCCAAACCCTAATTAGGTTAAAAAATACATAAATAAAAAATAAAATAAAATAAAATATCCCTACTAGATACATCAGGAAATAAAAAAGCCTTGATTATTGCATTGACGTAAAACTATGCAATATGTCCAATAATCAGTACTGAACTTAGCTCTACAAATCAAAGCTCTTGTTAAAGAAACCAGAGTGGAAGATATCTGCAGAGTTAAATATATAACTTTTTCCCTAACAGTTTCTTGTAACTAGGTATCAGGTGCAGATGCAGACAGAATTCCTTCCATAAAGTTTCATTCTAGTTTGAAATTGCGCCAAGATTTTTCCTTTTAAATCTTGAAACAACTTAATCTGAAAATTACATTTTTGATAAATCCTTTACAAATTATAGGATAAATCAAACTAGGGGAAAATTGGATGGCTTCACTAATTCAATCTATATATTACAACTATTTTGATTAGTTGTAGATAGAATGTTCAGTTGCTCTGTTTCGCTTTTCTATGAATCAAAATTTCAGAAAAAATCTTGCAGAATTTTATTTCCATCAAGTTAAATTCACTTAAAATATGTGCGTTAGAACTAAGAAAATCCACATAAACTTGTAGCATTCAATGAGATATATTTACAATTTAGCATTCGCCAGGGCTTATTGAATTGAAGGGGAGAAACTACTTACTCTCCAGTCTAGCTATTGGAAAACCCTTGTGTGTGCCTGTACAAAAGAAAAACAAAAGGAACCTAACTGGCTTACCGACGCTCAAAACAGAAGAGTCGGATAGTGTCAAGGGTAAAAACAACCCCTCTATATGAAATGTTTCTTTTGAAGTCTACCCTTTGCCAAATAGGATTATAGAAAGTTCAGGAACATGGAAAGAAACTGTATAATCTGAAGTTTTTGGAAGTCTTCTTGAATGTGTCGAAAAGTGAGTCATTTTTAAATTAAAGATAGACCAGTCACCAAGAGGGCTGGTGGTTCAATGGTAGAACATCCCAGCAGCAAATGGAGGCCTAGATTTGTCTCTTACCTCGCTTATAAAAAGTCTAACATGGTATCAAAGCTTAGGTCAGTAGAGCCCATACCCAGCTAAGATGTCTGAATTCCTGTAGTGTGGTTTAAGGGGGTAGAAAATGAATCACTCCTGAACGGAGAGAGTCTGTAACTCAATAATAGAGCACCCTAGTAGTAGTAAATGGGAGGTGCTAAATTTGTCTCCTGATTCATGAAAATTTTAACAATAAACACAAATCAATTACACAGCTTTTTGACATTTTAGCTTCCCCAAGAATAAAATACTATTGAGATATTTTTACAAGCTGTCTGCTCTGTTTGTGGCCATTTAAGCTCATATGGTGATGTTTTAGAAGCTGCCAGCTCAATTTATGATATTTCAGAAGCAGGTGCTCTCTTATGATGTCATAAATAATTTTTTCCATGATCTTCAGTGAATCTGATCACTTTTCTAATACTTAAATTTAACAACCTATTCGAATCTTCGTGCCCTCGTTTCTTATATCTTTTTCCCTTGGTAAACGCCTACCCTTCCCTAATAATTTTTCATATCCAATGTTTACTTGACAGAGGAGATCCCATTTTCTTAGAGCCCTTCTGGATTGCAAACGCGGAAGCAGGAGCAACTGTGGTACCGGCCTGGTACCGAATGAGCTACGATGTAAACGATGGTTTAGAATATTCCCTAACATCCCCAGAATTAGAGAAACAGATTCGTGCCATTCACGAACTAGTGGGCAATGCCGTGACGCAAGGCAGATATATTGTGCTGGGAACAGGGTCTCTCCAGCTCATCAATGCCGCAGTTTACAGCCTCTCTCCGCTTCATGCTCCAAATTCTTCACAAGTTGTTTCGGCTAGTCCATATTATGGGGTAACTCCATTTCTTCTTCTGCTTGGGGAGGTTTTCAATTGAATATCGCAACGCTCAGGGGGTTTGGATCAATTTTTTATTATTTTTGTTGAGAATAAGACGTTTCCAGGTTCAAACTGGAACTGAAAGTTTTACTTCTTATTTAAAATCATGAACTAGTTATACTCCTCTCTGTTTTTTGTGCAGGCATTTCGAGACCAGATCGAAATGTTTGACTCCGTGGAGTCTGTGTGGAAGGGAGACGCGAGGGCTTGGATAAAACAAACAGAGTCCTTAAATTCCTCTACATTCATTGAATTTGTAACTTCTCCAAACAATCCTAAGGGTATTTTAGATGAGACCGTCCTAACAGGTAAAAATGTAAGGGCTGTTTATGATCATGCCTATTACTGGCCTCACTACACTGGAATCCCCCGACCCGCCGATGAGGATGTTATGCTTTTTACCCTCTCCAAGCTCACCGGACACGCAGGCTCCAGGCTCGGGTAGAAACACCATCCCTCCTTTCAGTTCACATTAGGGAATTTATGTAGTTACCATTCATCTGCCATAACAAAACTTTTAAAATTGAATTTCTTTCCCTAAAAGAGTGTTTTTGATAAATCAAGCAATTCTGAAGTTTTTAGGGGTTTTGAAGGTGGGCCATTGTTAAGCACTACAATGTATACAAGAAGATGTACATGTACGTTCGAGTCAATACGTTCGGTGTATCGCACGATACGCAGCTACGAGCAACCAGATTGTTGAAAGCAATTATAAATGGTTACAGACAGAGGCAGCCCAAAAAACTAGAAGACGGCCACACAGATGAAAAGCATTTGCTTTTTCACTACGCTTACAGGGTAATGAAAAGCCGGTGGCAACGAATGGAGAGGATTTTCAGTGGCTCTGATCGATTCTCTCTTCAGAGTTTGGAGCCCCGTAACTGCACATTTTTCAGAAGTGTTACGGGACCTTCACCAGGTAAGCGGAATCTGCTTAATTTTTTATCCTCAGAACAGATCATAGAGGTCAGATAATAAGAAATTGTGAATGGTTTTTCAGCGTACGCGTGGGTGAAATGCGAGAGGGAGGAGGAAAGGGAGTGTGCAGAGGTGTTTGAGAAAGGAGGTATCATCGCGAGGAGTGGGAGGGCGTCAGGAGCAGATAAACGGTATGTCCGACTCAGTTTGATCAAGCGAGAGGACAACTTCGAATTACTGGAACGCCGCCTTCAGGATCTCGTTTCTCCCGACTCCTCCGTCGCAGTTATATATTGAGATTGAATATTTTTTTAGAATTAGACAGAATGGATTTAGTTTTAAAGTAGGTACAAGTGTACATAATTCTGTGTAAAGTAAAAAATTATTGAACATAATGTTATTAAAAAATAATAATGATAATAGTTTGTTGTGGTTCAAATTATGACAGACTTTGTATGTATTCATTCAATCTTACTTTTTAATTAGGTTAATCTACAAAAAATTTATAATTTATTTTAATTTTTACTTTAAAATAATTTTATATTATTATTTTTTGATTTTCTATTGATTATAGTAAGTAAAAAATTCAATTTTTCAAATAAATTATAACTTTATACATCTAATTCAAATAAGATGTAACAATATGTTTAAAATATTTATACATTTAATCAGTCACTTGGAGATGTATCTCCCCCTTAGAGATGCATATGCAAGACCTTGTACATACTTGGAAACTTCAAATTTGGGTGGCGACTTCATGTCAAAGTTTCCTAATGTTTCCAAGTCTCTCGCTATGAATTTTGACGTCTCTAGAGGGAAAAACATATTGAAAAGTAATAAAAACAAAACATTTTATTTTTTATTTGTTTGCAGTGTGAGTTTTGAACTATTTGACTCTATATGATAGAATATTAAATGAGTAAATGACATTACTATTAGTAATTTGAATTTTAGATTTTATATTTTGATTCAATGGTTTTAATGTTCATATTTAAAACTCTCCATTGTTCTTGTTTTCAAAGCTCTATGTTATGATATTTCTTGAAAATTATTAAATTATATTAAAAAAAATTGTCGTCTCCAAGTACCCTCGTCTCCTATTTTTGAAAAATAGTTGTACCAGTACTGGTACTAGTCTTTAAGACCTCCAAATCTCCTTGTCTTTAGGCAACTATGAATTTAATTCAAATAAGACTTTATAATGTGCATTAAATCAAATAATTAAAAAAAATCATTCTTAGCTTTCATTATTTTTCTTTAGAATTCTATGTTGACCCCTTCCATCCTCTCCTTTTTTATACTTGCATTGGTCTGCAATTATCATTTCTCTTTTTATAGCTCTCTCATATTGATAATAGATCATGAAGTGTGATTTGAAATGTTGATGCAAAGAATTTTACTGTGTAAAATCCAAAAATCAAACTCAACTATCAATATTAACTGCGAAAATCTTATGTCTGATTTTTTTTTAATTCTTGAAAAAACATTACATTCCATTCCATGGCCTAGAAAAAGGCAAAATTAATCAAGTGCACTTAATGGAGTCTTCATAATGATCATGTAGAAGAGCTTATACAATGGATGCACAATTTGTTGCCTCTCCCAATTATCAATGCAACCAATGAAAACAAGTATTTTATAAAAAAAAAAAAAATTATATGCTCTGAAATGATCCTTTGTCACATATGGTTAAAATGAATGATGTTGATGATTATTTTCAAAGAGTTTTTTCATTTTTGCTAGATAAAGGATCGTAGTTGAGAGAACTTAAATTTTATTAATTATAAAAGGTTTATGAAGTCTTGGTTCAGAGGAGCATACTAGTAGGAAAGAACTAGGAAGAAAACCTTTGGTTGTAACTCAAAAAATAAAGTCTAGATACTAAACAGTGGCATGTTGTCCCTCCCGAATACAATACATTGAGATACAAGACCACCAGAGGTCTCAACAAATAGTTATCTAACTGCCTTTGAGCCTTCTAAACATCCAGCTTATGTTGCCATGATGAGGAAGAAAGCAGTATAGCTAAAAGACTGTACATGCACCATAGAGGACTAAACATTTGCCTACACAACTCTTTTGCAACAACCAAGACATCTCGAAGCTAATATTAGCCAAAATTCCATAAAACAAACATTCGGAGGAACACATTCATCCCAAAAAGCGTGATCCACAAATCTACCCACCCTAGTTTAGATCACAACTACCCTAAACTTTTGATTGGAAGTAAGTTACTTCCGATCGAAAGTACGAAAATACCTTACTTTCGATCAAAAGTACTTCCCTATTTGCAATCGAAAGAAACTTCCTTACTTTCGATCGAAAGTTAAGAAGTAAAGTTTTTGTGGGGTTCTTAACCTCGCCGAAACTGTCATTTTCACAGTTTTGACAGGGTTGAAAGTTGCGGGGCTTCCAACTGTTGAATGTCATTTTCTGAGGTATTTTATTTTCGATTTGTATTATTTATTGTTTTTAATATTATATAATCAGTGTATACATATATATATGCATGTATATGTGTATATATACATGTATATGTATGTACACACACACACACGCACATATATATATATATATATATATATATATATATATATATATATATATATATATATATATATATATATATATGTGCATGTATAGATGTATATGTATGTATATATATACATGTATATACACATGTGAATATATGTGTATATACATGTATATTGTAGTACCTCGCCCCTAGTCTGATTTTATAAATGTCGTAATTAATCTAAGATGTTAGATTATATGTTAGGAATTTGTTGATGCTTATGATTATACTTACCCCATACCGCATATGTATGGTGTTCATGTATGCTTTTATATTTCTTCTTGATGTGCTTGATGTGGTTGAAGGACGGAGACGTAGTTACTTGCTTGCGAGATCCACACGTTCGGTCGATCCCCACCATTGTCTGTCATATCTCTATATATATGCACATGCTTGTCTCTTATGCAGGTTCGCAGGTACCGAGCATCGACTTCCCTGAATTGTCAGGATGAGCATGCCCTATCGCTAATCTCAATGGTAAAACAGGGGAGATAATATTCAGTTCCAAATCCTAACCTAAGCCAAATATTGTCCTAAAGTAGGGGACAAGATTCTGTGTTTCCACCTTTCTAAACTCGTCCAATTGGCAAGAGTTTATACCTACGTCCTGAGCATGAATGTGGGTCTTTAGGTCTTTTCGATTCTTTGATTTGAGGCTTTTGATGTGAATTCTATTTTTAGATCATTCTATTTTTAGCTATGGCATAGTAATTAAATGGTAATTAAATAAATGTATTTATTTTAGTGTAATTATTATTTATATTATATAGTTGATGCATTAATTAATTGGGAATTAATTTTATGCTAATTTGAGTGAGGTTGAATTATTTAATTAATGTGAATTAATTAATTATCCTCACTTTTGAAATATTTAATCATGAAATTTAACCTTTGTTTAAATTAAAATATATTTATTAAATTGAAGGTTATTTTGGCATGTGTTATTTATGTTAACTTTTTTATAAAAAAATTTATTCTGCAAACTTAGTTGCATGTTTAGGTTAAGTTCTTTTGGGTTCCCTGGCAGGGCATTACATTTGGTATCATAGCACCAAGTTCTACACTGGGAACTCTGGAAAGTTGTGTGCCTATTAGATGTCTAAACTGTTAAACTTGAAACCAAACATAGACATATAACTCTTTTGTGTTTTGATAACCATTAAATTACATCTAAACATTTATGTTTTGCTTCTCCTAAATGCCTTTGAGATATCACTGGCCTAGTGATGGTCATAGGTGTTTGACTGTTTATGGTGTATGGTTACCCTCTCTAATGCATCTAGGGTGAAATACCTTGGATGTCATGAAGCGATTACTCCTTTGAGTGTGGCTACTACTAGTCACCTTGTTATGTGGATGTGTTATGATTGATGATTTATTTATGGTTGATTTATGAATTGTTCGTGATGTGTATGGGCTAGCATTGAAATTTTTAAACTTTCTTATGTTGGTTTAGTCACCTAACTCTTTTTTCGTTATCTATTTTTGTGACACTAGTCACACTTGATTTATTGTTGAAATTGAGATATCTCATGATTGAATGTTGGACTTATGTTTCCCCGCTTGGGTTTTTCCTTTATGAGTTATTATGGTGGCTACTCTGAATGTTTGTTATTATTGGCCCTGTTCTGTGATAAGTATTGTTTCTATCATGTTCATCATGAACCACTGATAGTATGTATAAGAAAGGACATCGCAGAGATGGTACTATATGTGATGTCTGATATTAGAATCATTATATATCCTTATGATTGCATAAGTGTTGCATTAACTAGATAGTTTTCATGAACTTCTCAACTCATTAATTGTTATAGATATGAATGTGTGTTTTATGCAATCGATCCTAGATGTTTTCTATGATGATGTATGAATAAAGGTTTAGATTTGTTTTTTGAATTGTTAATGAATTATTGATCAATATGATATTTTCAATTGTCGTAAACTAGATATTATAATGTTCTTAATGATTGTATATTATGTTCTTATGTTATGACTTGCTTTCAAATGTCATGTTTTATCTTTAGTAAATGCTTTGTGTTTGGAGGGTAAATTATATCCTCAACTGTTGTAGGCTTTCGGAAGTAAGCCTAATCTTAGGGGGGTGGATGTAGTACCTCGCCCCTAGTCTGATTTTATAAATGTCGTAATTAATCTAAGATGTTAGATTATATGTTAGGAATTTGTTGATGCTTATGATTATACTTACCCCATACCGCATATGTATGGTGTTCATGTATGCTTTTATATTTCTCCTTGATGTGCTTGATGTGGTTGAGGGACGGAGACGTAGTTACTTGCTTGCGAGATTCACACGTTCAGCTAATCCCCGCCACTGTCTGTCATATCTCTATATATATGCACATGCTTGTCTCTTATGCAGGTTCGCAGGTACCGGGCATCGACTTCCCTAAATTGTCAGGATGAGCGTGCCCTATCGCTAATCTCAATGGTAAAACAGGGGAGATAATATTCAGTTCCAAATCCTAACCTAAGCCAAATATTGTCCTAAACTAGGGGACAAGATTTTGTGTTTCCACCTTTCTAAACTCGTCCAATTGGCAAGAGTTTATACCTATGTCCTGAGCATGAATGTGGGTCCTTAGGTCTTTTCAATTCTTTGATTTGAGGCTTTTGATGTGAATTCTATTTTTAGCTGTGGCATAGTAATTAAATGGTAATTAAATAAATGTATTTATTTTAGTTTAATTATTATTTATATTATATAGTTGATGCATTAATTAATTGGGAATTAATTTTATGCTAATTTGACTGTGGTTGAATTATTTAATTAATGTGAATTAATTAATTAATTATCCTCACTTTTGAAATATTTAATCATGAAATTTAACCTTTGTTTAAATTAAAATATATTTATTAAATTGAAGCTTATTTTGGCATGTGTTATTTATGTTAACTTTTAAAAAAAAAAATTATTCTGCAAACTTAGTTGCATGTTTAGGTTAAGTTCTTCTGGGTTCCCTAGCGGGGCATTACATATATATACATGTACATGTGCATGTATACATGTATATGCATGTATATATATGGGTATATTGTTGATATCAGTTTTGTACCACTACATAACATATAGGAATTGAATACTTGATATAGAATACCAAACATTCAATCCTCTCTTGAAAAGTAAATACTCATGAAGAACATGAGAAAAACTCCAAGGATCCTTACACCTGTGGACTAACTCAGCTATATTAATGTGATTTTTTGGTAATCACTTAGGCGGGCTTACGTTGTTCGTTTGAGGATGTCAAACTCTTGCTATGATGGCGATGTGATCTAGCTTTGCAATGTATACTCAATCACTTTCTTCTTTTTATATCACTTCCAATTTTGCTCTTCAAAAATCTAACTACTAAGCTACTTGTTGCTTTACTGCTACTCCTATGGAATGGAAATATTAGCAAATGGACGGGGATCAACCTAATGAAAGCTTGCCAGCGGTGCCACCTCCATAGATGCAATGATTCAAGGAGAATTGGACTAGATTACCACACAAGGCTTCTTAACAAGCCGCTAAGATGCTAGTGACCTAGTATATACATTCCTATCAAACATTTACTAACATCACCATACAACTAGCCATCTACTTCTATTCTTACTTCAACAACTTTCTTGAAATGAAATCTACTTTAACAATGCCATGAAATCTAAATTTAACTATTGGAAGTAGAAACCATGCAATAACACCAAGTTTTCTTAATCACCATGCAAGACAAAACAATGACAAGAGAAGCAATTTTGGTATTATATAAGCAACAATTTTCTTCAACCCTTTACAAATGAGAGTACATGGCCTTATATAGAGGCTCAAAATTACAACCAACGGTAGAGATTAAGAGGCAAAACCAACGATCCAGATTGAATCCCAGAAACCCTAATTAGGTTGCCACCCCATCGGCCAATGAGAAGATGCCACCTCATCAACGGACCAATGAAAAAAAAGGAAAAGTGGCAACCAACGAGAAGGCACCAAAATGGTAGCCAATCATAATCAAACACCTACCCTACCCAAGAAGAAAGGAGAATTTGCCACTTGGGGCTTACATTAAATGATCTTCTAATACAATTCTACCATTTTCCTTTGTCTTCTTAGCCAAGGCAATGAACTTGACTAACATGTTGTTGACTTCCTCCATGGGAGGGCAAGGTATATGCCTCATTCTGAGCTTAGCTGTGTTCATCATGTTCTTTGTTGCTCGCAGTGTCTTCTCACTCTCCTTCTCATCATCCCTTGCCAACTCAATAAGGGCCCTGAGAGAGGCAAGGATGCCCAATTGTTTCTTCCTGATGGCAACCTTCCCCAACTCATCCAATCTCGATCCAAACTCTACCTCATCAAAATTTTCTTCTTTGATATCTTCAAAATCAAGTGCAACCCTCACATCGCTCAGCATGTTTGAAATGTAAGTGTCGATGCTTGGACTGTATTGTGCAATCTCATCTCGTATCTCCTCAAGTATCCTTGATCTGACAATCAAGGCAACATACCAAGACTCAACAATGCTCTTTCCTCCATTAACCAACTTGGCCTTCACCAAGGATCCTTCTAATAGCTTTATAGCCGCCTGTAACCTAAGAATGGCTAAGTCTCAGATTGGAAGGAAATCCTTCCACTCCCCTTCAAATGCTTTAAATTTATCTCTAAGAGACACAAATGACCTGAATGTCGAGATAAAGGTAGGCAAGGACTTTCATCCTTCTTGTACTATATCACTGATCCACTCTTTGGTTTCTTGTACCTGAGCTTATATCTCTTCCATATTGCTCCCACTATCTTGTGGAAGGGCCACCTGATGCAACTGTTGGATAGGCTGACATACTCCTTGATAGCAATTTCTCCAATACCTGTTTTTAGCCTCCAACTTCACAATCTTTTCATTTGCCTTCCTTAACCTTTCTCTAATTGAAACCAAGCCTTCCTGAATCTCCTCACACTCCATGTCACATGTGATTCTTCCCATGTCATGCTCTACTATCTCATAGTCTTGGGCTACAATCTCACCTACTACCTTGCTAACCTTTGATATAGCAATCTGATTCTTTCGGTGACCATCCTCATCACTCCTGATTACCTTTGCCACTGTTCCTGCAATTTGTTTCTGTCTTACATCATCTTCCTTTTCCACTAACCCTTTAATGTCTTCAACTGCTCGAATGGCCACAACCTTGCCCCTTGGCATAAGCATTTGTCTCAACCATAGTGGTGCAGTGCATCTCCCTAAATATGGATTTGGTTTGACTAGCAAAGCATCACCAACAGCCTTAGGCGCTTGGCTTCCTTCCTCAACTAATAGAGCCTCGATATCAATTGGCTTATCTCCTCCACTAGAGACTGTCATATCCTCCTTAACTTGGTTCTCCGAGAGAGGAGAGTACCCTATACTATTACTATAACCACTTGATTCCGAATCAGAGCTCACCTCTACCACTACCCTTTGCTCACTTGTATTTACTTCTTGGCTTTTAGCCTCAATTATGCTCTCTCTTGATGGCACTTTACTTTGTTTCTTTGTTGGAGGCTCTTTATGTTCTTTGTCCTTCTCAACCTCCAAACTCCTCTTCTTGCTCTTAACTGATTGTTGTCGTTGCTGGCTACTGCCCCCACCTTGTTGTCTGACTGACTCCACTGGGTTCTCCTCCTCTGGCCTCATCTTCTCGTAGGTAAGGTGTACCTTCCGACTTTGTAATTGCCTTAACTTTCTATTGTACCACCACTCAATGTGTAGCTCAACTACTCTTATAACTACTTCTAAGGAAGGATCCTAATGATCATCCCAATCCACTGGACTCAACTATGTTCCCTCTACTGTATTGTAATCTTCCCTTAGCACATTTTCATCATCTTCCAACTGGTCTGGAATGTCAAGACTTCTCCATCTAATGGCCCTCATCATGCCCACCGATAACCTTGAGAAAGCCAACTTCCTCACATGAAAGTCATCCTGCGCATTGGCCCAAAAATCTTCTATAGTAGGGATATGCTTGAATGGGTCCCCACGAGATGCCTTGAATAGACCATTAGGATCAAATCCTTTCCTTGCCCTATACCATCCTAGATTATATTGTTCTAACTCTTTCTCCACAACTGCAAAGGCGACAGGATTGGGGCAACTATCATTGCCTATCATGAGTGAGAAGGTAACCCCTGTCTCGCCTTTGAGCTTCATCATTTTGTCATATTGTTCAAGTTGCCTAGCCAACTCCATCAAAACTATCCTATCGGGTGGGTATCTTGGAAGCCTCTTGGGACAAGTTGTGCATCCCGCCACTCTAATATATGTAAACTGTAAGAATTGGATGAACCAACTCCCATAGTTCTTGACTTTTGCCTCTACTTCCGGCAAGAGCCTCATGGCGGGTGTCCCTTGTAGTATCCTTACTGTCTTCATGGCAAAGGCGTCATAAAATATGATGTAATCCTTGGTGTTGTCTGTCCAAATGAAGTTGTGGATAACACTCATGCACCAAGCATTGACCAGGCCCATTGCCAACTACTCCTAAAGCCTTAAGTCCAGGATGTTCATACAGCCTTGCAATCAAATAGAGAAGGTAGGACCCCATGTAGAATTGCTTCTGATTTTGCACTGTCCTAAGTTGCAATTCTAAATTCTCACTTATGATTCTAGCCCAATCAAATTTTATTTTTCCATTTTCAATTCCTTCAATAAAATAGTACATCCAGGGATCAAACTGCATACCTTGAGCGGAGCCCATGACTCAGTTGAGAAGCACAATAAGGTCGCCATACTCTAGTTTGAAATCTGACTTGGTGAGCCTTGACGACTTGGTAACTCCTTTCTTGCCTTCGTGCAACCAATTCTGCTTTAGTAGAGTGAGGTAGGAATCCTGATTATCTTGAAAGAACTTGGCTGCTTGGTCCATCAACACCACTATCATGCCCTTGTGCTGGGGTTTATTGAACACTTCCTCTACCACCTGCCCACTGATGTTAGCTAACACCCTCTTTCCTTCATCAAAGATGATGGACTTGGTCACAATATCTAACCGAGATGCGCACTCCATCACCAACTCCAGACAAGACAAGGTAGGAGGGAAGGCGGTAGCTTGCACGATTCCACACCTATAGATCTTCTTCGCCATGGAGGAGTGGCCTTCTTTTAACCTATCTCTCAACTGCATCATGTCCACTGTGTCGATGTTGGTGTCATCGACTCGCTTCAATTTTGAGAAGAAGGTGGTCTTGAGCATCATGTCTTCTTTGTCTTTCTTGGTATTCATTCCCCTTGGGTTCTTGCTTGCACTAGCATCCGCCATCCTAACTATTATTTCTGCCCCTTCTTTCTATAGTGAGGTGGGACTACACTTATCTCTGCCCCTCCAATCCTAGGGATGGAACTACCACTTATTTATGCCTTTTCAATTCCTATCACACTACACTTATCTCTGCCTCTTCGCCTAGGGATGGGACTACCACTTATTTCTGTCTTTTTGAAAACTTATGAGATGGACTACACTTATATCTCCCAACTTTGTTCCTAGGGGTGGGACTACCACTTATATCTCCTTTCTCCAATTTTCTATGAATGAAAACTACACTTATATCTCCCAACTGCAAGCCCTAGATGAAATGATGAAGTGATGGATGGATGATGCAAGCAAGAAATGGGAAAAGAACCAAGTAAGGACAAGGGAAGAAATTTGCCTTACTAACCAGCCTTCACCAACAAACTTGAAACTCCTCTTCTACACCAAACAATCACTTTTCCACCAAAGAAGAAGATGAAAAAAAAATCTGCAATCCTTTCACCAAAATTCGCAATTCTTCACTTCAAATCAGCAGTCTTTGACAAATCTATAGCTCTTTCTATGATTTTTGCAAATCTGCCCTCTAAATAGCAGTCCCCCTCACCACAATTCGCAAATCTTCCTTATGTTGGCAGCCCTGCACCTTCAAATTTTCGCAAATCTACCCAAACAACAGTCTGCTTTAAATTTTGCAACACCTTCACTTTTTTATTTTTGCAGCCTTCCAGATTTGTACACACTTCTAGATTTTTCCAGCCTTCCAGATTTGTAGACACTTCCAGATTTTTGTAGCCTCCCAGATTTGTAGCTAGGGCACAACTCCTGATTTTAGCTCCTTCTAATTTCGCAGCTCTGCATTCTAATTTCACAGCTCCTCTACCAAACGGCTGCCAAGACACAATGAAAGAGTTGAATGAGAAGAAGAGGAGGAAGGGCTTCCTCTTATACTAAACTTTTGCCTCCTTAATTATAGGACCAACTTTATAGGAGGAAAAAAAATTTAAAATTGCCAAGTTTAACATGAATTAAATAAACAATAAAATCACATGGCCCAAGGAATATGAATTTAATTTTGAAATTGTGAATAATTAATGAAAAAAATTGCAAGAGGGCTGGGATAGAGCTGGGCTATCTTGGAGATGAAAAAAAATTTAATTTATTTAGCCCAAGATAAGAAAATTCAAAAATCTTATGGGGCTGCATGTTGTAATTGGGGATTTCCCCAAGAAAATTGATTTTATTGCATTTAATCATTACAACCTCCAAAAAAAAATCAAAATTTGCAAGCCAATCACAATTCAAACAATTTCATTTATTCCCTTTCCCATTTAAAATTTCAAAAATCTCCCCCTTGGCAATTTAATTAATTAATTTTGCAATCCAAAAATCATTTAGCAATTTAATTTCCATTTGGCAATTAATTTTGAATATTTTGCAATTTGGCCATTTTAATTTTTTCATTTTTTGGCAATTTATTATCTCCATTTGGCAATTGAAATTTCATTTAAAATTATTTTCACCACCAAAATTTACAAGGTTTTCCCAAAAATATCCAATTTCACAATTAAATTTCGAAAATGTTCAAGTTTTTCAATTTCATCAATTTTTAAAATTTCATCTAAGTCCAAAATTTGCAATTTTATCCCGCCAAATATTAAAATAAAATTTTCTCATCGAATTTCATTTGGCCTAGAGACAAAATCAATCGTTTTAGGAATACCAACGTTCCACGCAAGGTAAAAACATGCTATACCCTCCCAGGCACTTCAAAACATCGAAGATGTAAAATTTTCATGTTAAAACCTCTGGATCACTCCAAAACCTACTAAGGCCACCAAAAACCTGGATCTGGGAAAAATGTCAAGGCTTGCTCAAAAAAAAATGGGAGTCCCCAAATTCTTTGGGGTGATGATGTGAAAACCTCACAACATCTGGCGACTACACTGGTGAAATGTTCCTAAACATTTCAAGAATAAAACAACTTAGAACAAAAATCTCAGGACGACCTATCCAAAAATCCACTTAAGGACAAGCACTTAACCCGAGAAAGAACTCTCAAGTTGAACCTAAGCACCCTGACCATAAGCTAATCATGTGTGTGCAAATGATTTATTCCCTGCTCGAGAAGAACTTGATAATCTCTCAGATCCACTAGACTTAGCTATTATAATATCCTTACTTCAAAAGCATCCTGGATAGAGCCCCACTGCCAGTCAGACATCTATAGCCTCGATAGAGTTATCGTTGTGGCACCACAATCACGGTTATACCTTTAGTGACTAATTAGTAGCACCAGTAGAGATGATTGTACGCCCTTTAAAGCCAAATTCCACTTTTATTTTCACTTTGATATTGCCTTTCATTTTGCATTGATTCTCATTTTTTTCTCTTTTTCATGATATTTCTTTCTCTTTCCCATCTTTTGTTTGGCTTGCAAGCAATGAAGCCCGCGGAGGGTTTGGAAGACCACAGTGGCGCTGAAGTAGGTGTATGATTTTCACTAAGTCCATTCTCACTTTGAAACACCAAGAACTCGGAGCAATTAAGTGTGAGTATAATGTTGTAACCATGTCAAAGGTAACTCAAGAACCTCTATCGAGCTTGACACGAATTTAGTACAAGTCCTACCGTAGACTAATGACTAAGCACACCCTAAAATCCCCGAATCTTGTCAAATATATTCAAGAAATGAACAAGACAGACTCATGTTTTGTCACCAAAAATGTAAAATCTACACGTCTCGCCCACGAGTGATAACCTAGACCCCCCTTGCAAAGCTCCAAAACCAAAACTGCTCTCTGACTAAAGGAAGCTAAAAGATCCCAAGTCAACTGACTTGATGCAAATTAACCACCGATCTCCCTCACAACACCTAAGCTAAACAACTGAAAGAAAACCTACTCTACCCCTTGGGCCAAGTGGTCCAAGACAAACTCTACTCTAAGAACGGAAAGAAAACTATCTACTAACTAAAAGCAAACTACACTATTGAACTGAAAGCAAACTAAACTACTATGTACAAAAGGGTTCCAGGCGGATCCCTAGGCTTGGAAATAATGCTTGAGGAATTGCCCGTTGACAGGCAACAGGACATCCCTACCCGTGAGTGTCTTAAGTCTAAATGCATTATCTAAGACAATTTCCGCAATCTGAAAAGGACCTTTCCACAATTTGTCAAATTTATCATGTTGTCCTTTCTTTTCATGGGATTTATCCCAATATAAGACCAAGTCAGAGATCTTGAAGGCCTTGTTCTGTGTTCTTCTGTCAAACCAACATTTTACTACTCCCTAATGTTTGGCAAATTTCTCTAGGGCTTCATCTCTTCTCTCATCTAATTGCATCAGTTGAGCCAACCTGACTTGGACTCTGTCTTCATTCTCATCATAGTAATCTTGTATGAACCTCAAAGTTGGGATTTTCAATTGAATTGGGAACACGGGGTCCTGTCCATAAACCAAATGGTAAGGAGTAATTCCTTATAGGGACTCTTTAACTCTTGTTCTATCTGCCCATAAAGCATATCTCAGCTATGTGTGCCAATCTCTTGGGTTCCTATATAAGAGTTTCCTGATCACAGACAAAAAGTTCTTGTTTGTGGACTCTGCTAGGCCATTTCCCTCAGGATAGTAACCTGATGAAAATTTTAAGATAATCCCATGATCAAGTGCCCAATTATGAAACTTCAGTGAAATGAAAGCAGAACCATTATCACATACAAAAGCAGGACACTCAAACCTTGTAGTGATTCTTTCTTCTAAGAACTTGATGACAATCTCAGTAGTGCAATTTTTGAAAGCCTGAGCTTCTGACCACCGAGTACAATAGTTAGTTGCGGTTAGAATATACATGTGTTGCGCTGAGGAAGGTGGATTAATAGGACCAATGAAGTCAAGTCCCCACATCGCGAAAGGTCTCACCTCAGTAACCGGCTGTAAAGGCATTGTTGGGTTCCTCTCCCTATTTGCCGAAGTTTGGCAAATATGACAAGTCTTGACATGCTCGTGAGTATCCCTGAACAAGGTTGGCCAATAGTATCCTGCTCTTAGTATCCAATGTGTTGTAACCAAATCTTATCCATGTCCTAATCCCCATTTATCATGAAAATGTTCCAAAATATTTCTAGCTTCCTCTTTCCCAACACATCTCAAATATATCCCCTCATGATTCTGTTTGTATAGTACTGCTCCTTGCAACATGTATCTTTTGCTTTTGAATTTCAATGCCCACTTCTGTACTGGATTCAAATGTGAAGGGCACCGATGATTTAGCAAATAATTTATTATGTCCTGGTACCATTCATCGGGACGCACATCCTCCAACTCATAAACTTGTTGTACAAGCCCAGGTCCTTCTAATGTCATCGTCTGTGCCAATTGTTGTCCTCTAACCAATTTCATCGGTTGAATCTCTAAATCATATTCCTGGATAGTGGCAACCCACTTTCCTCTTCTCTCTCCACGTTCCTTTTGCATTAAAAGGGTCTTCACTGCTATGTCAGGCACAATTGCATGGACTTTTCTTCTCAAGATGTAATGCCTGAACTTCTTCATTGCCTTCACCAAGGCATAGGCTTGCTTTTCAACATTTGGATAATTCAATTAGGCATCTTTGAAAGGTGCACTCATGAATGCTATTGGATGCTCTTCGCCTTCCTCATTCTTCTGTGTTAAGATGGCAGCGCATCCATGATCAGAGGTGAAAGAATATATATTGAATGGCCTCTCATAATTTGGACTTACTAAAACTTGCGCATTGACAATAGCCTGCTTGATCTCCTCAAATGCATTCTTTGCGGCCGGAGTCCAATCCATTTTTGCATCTTTCTTTAGCATGTCATTCATTGGCTTTACTATTTCTGTGAATGCGGATATGAACTTCCTCACGAAGTTGATCTTTCCAAAGAATGATTTGAGCTCTTTCTTGCTAGCTGGTAGGCCAAGTTTGGAAATCGCCTCTACTCTCTCTGGATCTATCATGATTCCCTTCTCCGAAATCACATGTCCTAGGAGTTTCCCTTCGGTAACTCCAAACATACATTTCTTCGGATTCAAAGAAACTCTGAACTTTCTACATCTCATGAAAACTTTCCTTAGATCCAAAATGTGATCTTCTCTGTTTTTTGAAAATACTATGATATCATCCATGTAGATGATGATACACTTGTCTTTTAAGTCCTTGAAGGCATAATCCATGGCCCTTTGAAATGTTGCACCTGCGTTGATCAAGCCAAAAGGCATCCTCCTGTATGCAAACGTTCCCCACTTCGCGGTGAAAGCTATTTTTAGTCTGTCTTCTTCTTCTACTATAACTTGGTTATATCTCGAATACCCATCCATAAATGTCATCATTTGTGCTCCATGCACAACTTGTAAAACCTCATCTAGTGATGGCAATGGATAGTTATCCTTTTCCAATGCTCTATTCAAATTCCTGAAATCAACACATAGCCTTATTTCTCTATTTTTCTTCCTATCTGGGACAAGATTGGTGACCCATGTTGAATGCCTCACTGGGAAGATGATCCGTGCATTCAGCATCTTCTTTACTTCTTGGAATATCAATGGTTCTAACAGAGGGTTAACCGGCCTCTGCCGCTGTCTGAATGGCTTACTCCCTTCCTTTAGTGGAATTGTATGTCTGATGATGGAGGGATCGTATGTTTTCAAATCTTCATATCCCCAAGCAATCACATCTGGGAATTCCATCATCAAGCTAAGTATATCCGCCCTCTCCCTGGGTGTGCAAACTTTCCCAATGTGGACTATTTTGGGACTATCCGTTCCCAAGTTTACCTTTTCACACTCATCACCCCCTGTGGGTTGATATGGCACTTTATTGAATTGGTCCATGTTGAATATCCTCTCTAACTCAATCATTCCCTTTGGAATAGTGTTTGTCTTCAAATTCATAATCTCTTCTATATTGATCTCTACTTCTTCGTCAATTTCTGCATCAATGATTTGCGCTGCGAAAACATCTGAATTGGTCAAGAACTTGAGGATATGTCTATCGTCTTCGAACACTTGGAAGTTCTTGACATTATCAGGCACTAACGAGACCGATGCTAACTCAACTCTAAATTTCTTCAAGCCCTCCAACTTAATTGGTGCTAGCGAACTTGCAGCTTGCGCTAGGGCGTTAGCTACCTGGTTACTTGCTCTATAGCTAAACTTGATATTGAAGGCCTCAAAGTCTTCTATCAGATCCCACACTCCATTTCTATACCTTTTTAGTCTCTTGTCATGGCAAGCAAACCAAATAAGAATCCCCAAGCACATGGAGTATCTTGGCACCTTTCTTGATAGCACACAACAAGCCTAGAATCAAAGCTTCATATTCCGCCATGTTGTTGGTGCATGGAAATTGCAATCTATGTGCCTCCAAATATGTTGCCCCTGTCGGGTTGACTAACTCAAATCTGGCTCCAGCTCCTTGCTTAGTCTTAGAACCATCGAACCTTAATGTCCACACTCCATCACTTTCTTGATGATCCTCTTGGGAATCCTTGGACTTGTCTGATTCACCATTCTTCTTCACTTTCATGTTGGGTGGTGTGATCTGATTCTTTGTTTCACCCATCATGCTACTTTCTGCCTCATTAACTTGTGGAACTTCAAACCTCTGTTTTCCATGCCAATCATCTTGTTCCAGTGCCCCTGGGATTCTCTTCTCTACTTGTTCTAATGCAACCTTGCACAAGGAGCAAGATAATTTTGAATGGAAGGCGTTGTGTATACTGCACTAGTTGGGTAATAATAAGTCTCTCACTAATGTTATGTTACCCAACTCTATACCTTGTTGCACAACTCTTAACACAAAGTTTCTAAAATTCTCGAACATGCCTTCACCCTCATCGAATGAAGTGTCAGAATCTGACTCAATTAGCATTTATGTGGATTCCTTTGCTTTACTTATGATACTCAATGTCAAGATTTCTGCCTTCTTAGGCTTATAAATGCCCATGCTTGTCTCTGCAAACAATATTTCATTTGGCTCCCCATACTTAGTAACTGTCAATCTCAACCTTGGGGTGCTATCAATTTTGATTTGGTTGGCAAGTCCCCTTCATGGGAGCCACATGTGAGAAAAGTCAGTCGCCATGCATCCATTCAACCTCCTAGCCCAATCCCTACCTAGGATCAAACCATAGGAATCGGCCACGTCCACCACTAAAATATCTACCATGTGTTCCATCCTTGGATCCGATGCCAACTGCATGTGTATGTTATGTAGTTCTCCTACCACTGGCACCTCAGTCTTGTCCAGTTGGGTAACCTTCTTATTTGATCCCAAAGACATGATTCCCAACTTTCTACAAATAGCCAAAGGCATGACATTACTTGAAGCTCTTGAATCAATCAAATAGATATGAAGAAGCTTCCCAAATATCCTTACTGAGAGCAGGAATGGGGCTGGTTCATCTTTCCCTTGATAAAATACTACTGGTATCTTGTGTACTTGTTTAGGCTTCATCCTGAAATCTGTTGGTTGAACCCCTTCCTCTTCTTTCATTGCTTCCTTATTCTTCACCGGATCTTGACTCCTTTGAGTTTGTTGTGCTATTGGTGTTGATCCTTGAGCCACATAAACTAGTTGAGGCTCTAGCTGTCTATTGAAATTACTAATATCGCCATATGCAACCTCTTGTGTAGAGTTCTCCATCTCACCATATGAAATCCCTTGAGATGAATTTGTTGTGTTCCCACATGGAACATCTTGGATCACATGTACTGAGTTAGGAGGAGGCCTCCCTGTTATAGGAGTCACTTGAGTAGGTGTTGTTGCACTTTGAGTGTCAGACCCTTGTGATTTGTTGTCCTTCAAATTATTAAGGAATGTATCCCTAATTTCTGTTACCTTCAACAATTCAAACAATGGGAGACTAATTTTGATCTTCCTCATCTCCTCCGTCACACTCTGTCCTAGTCTTTTCAACTCATCATTATTCACAGGATTGTTTATTGTCCTTCCTCTGTTTGCTTCTTGTGTGGACATGGCACTTTGTGATCCTTGAACACCCTGATTACTTTGTTGTGTGCTCTACTGAGAACTCTGTTGTCCATTACCATTGTTGTGGTTACCCTATTTGTATTCAGGTGCATCCCTTGGAGGATTTGGTACATTACTTGCATTGGGATGTGGAGGCGTATTGTAATTGTTCGGAGGTATGGAGGATGTGAAAGGTCCATCATTCCTCTTACTGTTATTGTTCCTCTGATAAAACCTCGCATTGCTAGCCGACTGTTGAAATGTTTGGTTCCCACCTGTTCCTTGAACTAGAATAGTGTCACCCAATGTTGGGAAAGAAAAATCTGACCCATTGTTATACCCCTTTTGATTTATCACCTCATTAACTGGTCCATTGGTTGACTCAGGAGGGAATCTCCCTTGATGTTCATCGTATGCCTCGAACTCTGGTGGAGAAGAAATCTCCTCAAAAGTCAAGCATTGATCATATCTTGTGGATGGAACAATTTCATACCCCGTGACCTTAAAATCCTCCTGATTCATTGACTCATCTATCACTTTCTGAAACAGGTTGGATGCCTTCTTGAACTCAGCATATCCTAACTCCGAATGTTGATCAGTCTCATGGAATCTGCAATATTGAGACAAGGCAAACTCAGCTAAAAATATTCTCTCCAGTGGCCTACTATCTGTTGGGGCTTGGTTATCAAGTGGCGACACCACATTTCCATTGTTTGGGCCCATGTTCCATGTCCTCTTTTGGTAAGACTGATTGTTACATCTTTGATCTTTGGACTGGCTACCACCTTGATGATTGTTATTTTGATTGTTCCTCTAATAACCACCACCTTCGTTGTTCCTTTGATAATCTCGGTCCTAATAATTCCTTTGGTATCCACCTTCTTGATTATTCCTCTGATAACCACCTTGATAATTTCCACTTTGATAATTGTTTCCTTGATGGCCTCGTTGATTGTTCCTCTAAATGGCTTGGAGTTGATTGTTTTGATTTCTCAAATAAGTGACCTTTGTAGACAGCTTCTTGACTTGCTCAATTAATTCCTTCATTGCATCAATCTCTTCTTGTGTTCTCGTGGATGAACTTGCACTTTGTAGATAGACTGGCATTGGCAGTGGTGCTTGAGATAACAAAGGTCCCAGATGTACCACAAGCTGATTTGTAGGTGCCTGGTATGTAAGTTGTGGAGCTGGATTGTTTGGATATCTAACATTTGGGGGTTCCATTCCTTGTTGGCCTAACTGCTTCCCTATTTCAATTGCTTTAGCATAAGCTTCATTCAACGTTGTAGGGGAGGGGTTCACCATCCTTGTAAACATAGTTGTCTAACTGTCTAAGGCGTTGTAGTATGCCTCCAAAGCACCCGCCTCCTGCATTGTGTAAGGGTCTTGTAATCTTGTATAAGCCTTGTGAAAACGATTGTTGAAGGAACTTATGGATTCTTCATCTTGTCTTCAGATGTCCACAAACAACCTATGCAACTCCAATGGTGTGGTGGGCATGCCAAACTTTCCTATAAATGCTTGTTTGAGCTGAAGGCATCCTCTTATAGATGACACCAGTAGATTGACAAACCAGTAATATGGTTCTTCCCCCAATGAGTAAGGGAAAAGCCTACACACTACATCATCATGTTGAAACCTTCTGTTGCACAATGCATCTTCAAATACTTTGATATGCTCCTCCGCTGTACGGTTGGGGTCATTAACAAAGAACTTGGAGAAAAATCCTGATCGATTCTTCGGTAGGTCATGATATTGTTGAAACGAGATGGGTGAGGCATTGTTTTGAAACCATGGCGACTGAGCCATTGTTGCTTGATTGACTCGAGCTTGAGCTTGCTGGCCCACTGGGGTTTGTATGCTTGAAACTTTTGGAACTTGAACTAAACTACTTGAAGAGTTTGCCAAACTTGCAGTATTGGCTACCCAGTGATTTCTCCCTTTCTTGTGGAATTGCAACTCAACTAAGTCCTCTTCTTGATGTGGTGTAGACCTTAGTAACGTCTGCTTCTTATCTAATTTTAGTTTATCAAACCTTTCGGGAGAGAAAGATCCAATTCTTCTATCTAGCTTGATTATAGTTCACTCTGATTGACCGTCCCAAGTTGAATTCTCCTCAAGAGTGGCCTGAGCTCGTCTATGGGCTTCTTTCTCCCTTTAAATCCTTTCTACTTGTTCTCTTTCCCACCTTTGTCGGATCTCAATTTCAATCTTTTGTCATTCTCTTTGGAATGCAATGCCAACTTGTTCCTCTTGGTCTAAGATAATTCTAGCAAATTGGTAATGTGTGTTATCTTCTTTATTATTCCAAATGAACTCCCCCAAATCAGAAACGATGTCTCCTTGTGTCCAACTGATATCTAGCCCTAGTTGCACAACTGGGAAATAAGCATACGAAGGTAGCACCATTTAGTTCATCTCTTCAATTTCGCCCTCACCACTAGACTAGGATAACCTTTGTGCTTTCCTTTCTCTTTCAAGTTTCCTTTCTAGCTCTCTTTAGCGTTCCAACCTTCTCTGAATTTCTCTGTCAATTCTTTGAGCTTTTTCTTCTTCTTCTTCTAACACAAAGCTCACTCACATATATTCAAGTGCACTTCTCTTAACTTTCCAAGCGAGTGAATTCAATCCTGACATGATGTCTTCTTGGTCGTCTCCAAATCCGAGGTTAGGTTTTAACACTGGTACGATGTCTCTATGCAGAAGCACCATCTTTCATCATAGTTGAATGCCAACGAGTCCTCAAAGAAACACTATTAGCCCTCCTAGCACCAAATAACGTTGATGTCAGTTCTGTACCACTACATAACATATAGGAAATGAATACTTGATATAGAATACCAAACACTCAATCCTCTCTTGAAAAGTAAATACTCATGAAGAACATGAGAAAATCTCCAAAGATCCTCACACCTGTGGATACTAACTCAGCTATATTAATGTGATTTGTTGGTAATCACTTAGGCGGGCTTACGTTGTTCGTTTGAAGATGTCAAACTCTTGCTATGATGGTGATGTGATCTAGCTTTGCAATGTATACTCAATCACTTTCTTTTTTTTATATCACTTCCAACTTTGCTCTTCAAAACTCTAACTACTAAGCTACTTGTTGCTTTACTACTACTCCTATGGAATGGAAATATTAGCAAATGGACGGGGATCAACCTAATGAAAGCTTGCCAGCAGCGCCACCTCCATAGATGCAATGATTCAAGGGGAATTGGAATAGATTACCACACAAGGCTTCTTAACAAGCCACTAAGATGCTAATGGCCTAGTATATAGATCCCTATCAAACATTTACTAACATCACCATACAATTAGCCATCTACTTCTATTCTTACCTCAAAAACTTTCTTGAAATGAAATCTACTTTAACAACACCACGAAATCTAAATTTAACTATTAGAAGTAGAAACCATGCAATAACACGAAGTTTTCTTAATCACCATGCAAGACACAACAATAACAAGAGAAGCAATTGTGGTATTATATAAGAAACAATTTTCTTCAACACTTTACAAATGAGAGTACATGGCCTTATATAGATGCTCAAAATTACAACCAACAGTAGAGATTAAGAGGCAAAACCAACGATCCAGATTGAATCCCAGAAACCCTAATTAGGGTTGCCACCCGATTGGCCAATGAGAAGATGCCACCTCATCAAAGGACCAATGAAGAAAAAGGAAAAGTGCCAACCAATGAGAAAGCACCAAAATGGTAGCCAATCATAATCAAACACCTACCCTACCCAAGAAGAAAGGAGAATTTGCCACTTGGGGCTTACATTAAATGATCTTCTAATACAATTCTACCATTTTCCTTTGTCTTCTTAGCCAAGGCAATGAACTTGACTAACATGTTGTTGACTTCCTCCATGGGAGGGCAAGGTATATGCCTCATTCTGAGCTCAGCTGTGTTCATCATGTTCTTTGCTGCTCCCATTGTCTTCTCACTCTCCTTCTCATCATCCCTTGCAAACTCGATAAGGGCCCTAAGAGAGGCAAGGATGCCCAACTGTTTCTTCCTAATGGCAACCTTCCCCAACTCATCCAATCTCGATCCAGACTCTGCCTCATTAAAATTCTCCTCTTTGATATCTTCAAAATCAAGTGCAACCCTCACATTGCTCAGCATGTTTGAAATGTAAGTGTCGATGCTTGGACTGTATTGTGCAATCTCATCTCGTATCTCCTCAAGTATCCTTGCTCTGACAGTCAAGGCAACATACCAAGACTCAACAATGATCTTTCCTCCTTCATTAACCAACTTGGCCTTCACCAAGGATCCTTTTGATAGCTTTATAGCCGCCTGTAACCTAAGAATGGCTAAGTCTCGGATTGGAAGGAAATCCTTCCACTCCCTTTCAAATGCTTTAAATTTATCTCTAAGAGACACAAATGACCTGAATGTCGAGATAAAGGCAGGCAAGGACTTTCGTCCTTCTTGTATTGTATCACTGATCCACTCTTTGGTTTCTTGTACCCGAGCTGATATCTCTTCCATATTCCTCCCACTATCTTGTGGAAGGGCTGCCTAATGCAACTGTCAGATAGGCTGACATACTCCTTGATAGCAATTTCTACAATACCTATTTTCAGCCTCCAACTTCACAATCTTTTCATTTGCCTTCCTTAACCTTTCTCTAATTGAAACTAAGCCTTCATGAATCTCCTCACACTCCTTGTCACTTGTGATTCTTCCCATGTCATGCTCTACTATCTCATAGTCTTGGGCTACAATCTTGCCTACTGCCTTGCTAACCTTCATATAGCAATCTGAACCTTTTGGTGACCATCCTCATCACTCCTGATTACCTTTGCCACTGTTCCTGCAATTTGTTTTTCTTACATCATCTTCCTTTTCCACTAACCCTTGAATGTCTTCAACTGCTCGGATGGCCACAACCTTGCCACTTGGCATAAGAATTTGTCTCAAACATAGTGGTGCAATGCATCTCCCCAAATTTGGATTTGGTTCGACTAGCAAAGCATCACCAACAGCCTTAGGCGCTTGGCTTCCTTCCTCAACTGATAGAGCCTCGATATCAATTGCCTTATCTCCTCCACTAGTGACTGTCATATCCTCCTTAACTTGGTTCTCCTAGAGAGGAGAGTACCCTATATTGTTACTATAACCACTTGATTCTGAATTAGAGCTCACCTCTACCGCCGCCCTTTGCTCACTTGTATTAACTTCTTGGCTTTTAGCCTCAATTATGCTCTCTCTTGATGGCACTGTACTCTGTTTCTTTGCTGGAAGCTCTTGATGTTCTTTGTCTTTCTTAACCTCCAAACTCCTCTTCTTGCTTTTAACTGATTGTTGCCGTTGTTGGCTACTGCCCCCACCTTGCTCTAATGCACCTTGAGCGGAGCCCATGACTCGGTTGAGAAGCACAATAAGGTTGCCATACTCTAGTTTGAAATCTGACTTGGTGAGCTTTGACGACTTGGTAACTCCTTTCTTGCCTTCGTGCAACCAATTCTGCTTTAGTAGAGTAAGGTAGGAATCCTGATTATCTTGAAAGAAGTTGGCTGCTTGGTCCATCAACACCACTATCATGCCCTTGTGCTGGGGTATATTGAACACTTCCTCTACCACCTGCCCACTGATGTTAGCTAACACCCTCTTTCCTTCATCAAAGATGATGGACTTGGTCACAATATCTAACCGAGATGCGCACTCCATCACCAACTCCTGACAAGGCAAGGTAGGAGGGAAGGCGACAACTTGCACGATTCCACACCTGTAAATCTTCTTCACCATGGAGGAGTGGCCTTCTTTCAACCTATCTCTCAACTTCATCATGTCCACTATGCCGATGTTGGTGTCATCGACTCGCTGCAATTTTGAGAAGAGGGTGGTCTTGGGCATCATGTCTTCCTTGTCTTTCTTAGTATTCATTCCCCTTGGGTTCTTGCTTGCACTAGCATCCGCCATCCTAACCCTTATTTTTGCCCCTTTTTTTCTACAGTGAGGTGGGACTACACTTATCTCTGCCCCTCCAATCCTAGGGATGGAACTACCACTTATTTCTGCCTCTTCAATTCCTATCACATTACACTTATCTATGTCTCTTCGCCTAGGGATGGGACTACCACTTATTTCTGTCTTTTTTAAAACTTATGAGATGGACTACACTTATATCTCCCAACTTCGTTCCTAGGGGTGGGACTACCACTTATATCTCCTTTCTCCAATTTCTTATGAATGAAAACTACACTTATATCTCCCAACTTCAAGGCCTAGATGAAACGATGAAGTGATGGATGGATGATGCAAGCAAGAGATGGGAAAAGAACCAAGTAAGGACAAGGGAAGAAATCTGCCTTTACTAACCAACCTTCACCAACAAACTTGAAGCTCCTCTTCTACACCAAACAATCACTTTTCCACCAAAGAATATCAAAAAAAAATTATGCAATCCTTTCACCAAAATTCGCAATTCTTCACTTCAAATCAGTAGTCTTTGACAAATCTGTAGCTCTTTCTATGATTTTTGCAAATCTGCCCTCTAAACAACAGTCCTCCTCACCACAATTCGCAAATCTTCCTTATGTTGGCAGCCCTGCACCTTCAGATTTTCGCAAATCTGCCCAAACAACAGTCTGCTTTAAATTTCGCAACACCTTCACTTTCTAATTTTTGCAGCCTTCCAGATTTGTAGACACTTCCAGATTTTTGTAGCATTCCAAATTTGTAGACACTTCCAGATTTTTGTAGCCTCCCAGATTTGTAGCTAGGGCACAACTCCTCCTGATTTTAGCTCCTTCTTCCTTCTAATTTCGTAGCTCTGCCTTCTAATTTCGCAGCGCTTCTACCAAAAGGTTGCCAAGACACAATGAAAGAGTTGAATGAGAAGAAGAGGAGAAAGGGCTTCCTCTTATACTAAACTTTTGCCTCCTTAACTATAGGGCCGACTTTATAGGAGGAAAAAAAATAAAATAAAATTGTCAAGTTTAACATGAATTAACTAAAAAATAAAATCGCATGGCCCAAGGAATATGAATTTAATTTCGAAATTGCCAATAATTAATGAAAAAATTTTTTAAGAGGGTTGGGATAGAGCTGGGCTATCTTGGAGATGAAAAAAAATTAATTTATTTAGCCCAGGACAAGCAAATTTCGAAAATCTTTTGGGGCTGCATGTTGTAATTTGGGATTTCCCCAAGAAAATTGATTTTATTGCATTTAATCACTACAACCTTCCAAAAAAAATCAAAATTTGCAAGCCAATCACAATTCAAACAATTTCATTTATTCATTTTCTCATTTAAAATTTTGAAAATCTCCCCCTTGGCAATTTAATTAATTAATTTTGCAATCCAAAAATCATTTAGCAATTTAATTTTCATTTGGCAATTAATTTTGAATATTTTGCAATTTGGCCATTTTAATTTTTTTCATTTTTTTGCAATTTATTATCTTCATTTGACAATTAAAATTTCATTTAAAATTTGTTTCACCACCAAAATTTGCAAGGTTTTCCCAAAAATATCCAATTTCACAATTAAATTTCGAAAACATTCAAGTTTTTCAATTTCATCAATTTTCAAAAATTCATCTAAATCCAAAATTTGCAATTTTATCCCGCTAGATATTAAAATAAAATTTTCTCATCGAATTTCATTTGGCCTAGAGACAAAATCAATCATTTTAGGAAAACCAATGTTCCGCGCAAGGTGAAAACATGCTATACCCTCACAGGCACTTCAAAACATCGAAGATGTAAAATTTTCATTTCAACACCTCTGGATCACTGCAAAACCTACTAAGGCCACCAAAAACCCAGATCTAGAAAAAATGTCAAGGCTTGCTCAAAAAAAATGGGGGTCCTCAAATTCTTTGGGGCGATGATGTGAAAACCTCACAACATATATGCACAAAGATGGGAGACCAAAATGGTGCCACATTCCTTTTTGGCCCACCAACAACCATAGTGAATACGTATTAAAGCGCATGCGCACTATGGCTTGGGTTGTCCAAGCCTCAGGTTTGGGCAATTCAAAACATAGCGCACGCACGCTATAGTGTGCTAGCACTATGGTTTGAATTTAAACATAGCGTGTGCGCACTATAGCGCGCACGCGCTATGTAAACTTTTATAAAAAGTCAAATGTCAACTTTTATAAAAATAATGTGGGGAGAGAGAGAGAGAGAGAGAGAGAGAGAGAGAGTATCAAGTTTGTACTTGTTATAAGGATCTATGTTTGTTTGTTATCATGGTTTGTTTCTGGTGAGAATAGAAAACATGGTTTGTTGTAGTAATTCACAGAAACTACAAGCTGGAGTAGTTTTTGAAAATAGTAGTCCACCTTGTACAAATTTTGTACATTGCTCCAACACCTACTTTTTTGGTTGGCATCTTTATATACATGTGTTCACAAAGAATTCAAAATGGACAGTTCTGAGAGTGCACATATGTTCATGATTTCAACTTACAATCCATATTTCTGATGTTACTCCTTGGTGTATTACATTTATTATGGGAGCTTTACACGTCTTCACACCATCATTTCGTTGTTGGATTTTGTTCTTCCTCATCTTCTATGTACTAGTATAGATGTTTTATTAGATCCTTTCAGTTTCAAATAGAAAGTCTCTTTAATCAACCATGGATTGTTAGAGTAGATTTGATTATGTGGAGTTTCTAAAATTTTATGAAATATTTTTGAATGAAACTCTCATTATAGCGTCGATGACTTCGGTTAATGTGCCTATGTGTCAATGTGGTGTTGGGACATGCATGTTGAAGACGTCACGCACAAGAAGTAATCTTGGGCGTCAATTTTGGTGTTGCCCAAATAGGAAAAAGGTCTGGATATGTAATTATATTTTATGTTTAAAAATAATGTGACAACTAATCATTTTAGGAAGAACTGATGTAAATTTGGTATTGCAGGGAAATAGTGGATGTCAATATTTCCGATGGGTCGATGAAACCACATTTATGTTTACCCCATCTATATCTATGCATGATGTAAGAAATGAGTGCAACTTGTACAAGGCTTGAGAGGCAGCTAGTGCTGCCAAGATTGTTTCAATGGCGAAAGCAGAAATCATGTTTCTGCGATGCCTTCTTTGTGTAGTTTGCACCCTACTTTGTTGGGACCATAAGCGTAAATGTGGTTAACAGAGGGTTATTGTAGATGCATGAAGTTTTTTAAAATTTCAATTAGATATGTTGGACATATTTTGATAAACTCATGAACTTTTTTGTTGTTTATGACTTCGTTATGATTTTGAATATAAAATTAAACAAAATTAGATATTAACCTTGTTAAAAAAAATTGAAAAATATTTATGATTTTCTATATAAAATAAAAAATAAATTATTATATTAAAAAATATTAAAACAATTCAAAAAATAAAATAAAAATCATACTCAAATTCCAATTCCAGTTTCAAAAAGTGGAACCAAACGGAGGAAATACATCTTCTCGCTCATATTCCGGGTCAACCAAACGGTGCAAACTATAATCCGGAAATGAAAAACCGGATTATCAAATCCATGATTTAACCATTTCCAGCATTTGATCAAATGCAGCATTTCCTAATTCCCGCTACCAAACGGGCCCTAAATAAGCACATCTACAAATTTATCACTGACGTCTTTATTCACAAATTTTACCATTGGAAAACATCATAGGTTGTTGAGAAACACAAAATAGTGCTAGTGTTAGTCCACTATAATTCACTCTTTGCTTTCCTCGCATTGCAGAGATAATCCATTGCCTAGATATACTTGTAAGTTGTATGGAAAATACATGCTCAGTTGCAAATCTCCGCAACTATGATCTCATGCTCACCCTACTGTACTCCCGCTGCAGCTGCAGCATATTTCCTACCAATATGTAATATTTATCCTTTTAGTTTCTATGCTCAAGGGAGATAAACATCACCCTTTCTACAGATGTCCTGAATCGCAATGAGTGAGTGATTAGGCAACCCTCTCTCTCATCCATTTTGTAGCTGACCATTTAACACCTCCTAATACCTCACAACCTCCATGAATACTCTTTGGGTCCACCGAACCATCAAGACCCTGCATGTATCCAGATAAACGTGATCAGTGCTAAAGACCAAAAATGAATGATGATGAAAACCAAAAAGAAATTTAAGCCAAAGCAACAGTAGTCGATGAACTACATCAACTATAACCTATTATAGCTGTTTTCACTTGCATGATACTACAATTGAACTAGCATATTATAAGTACCATTCTCGTCTTTCCAAATCCAACTAAACACTGCTTTACGCTATTTATTCCCTAATGCATTCAAACTTAGTGAACAAATGGCACAATTTAGCAAATCCAAGCAGTTGAGTTGTCATATACACCACAGCAATTTTTATTCTACAACGATGAGGAAGGACAAAACTTACCATACTCCAGAATAGAATTGCGTCTCCCTTCTTTGGTTTCACACATACACCTTTGACCATCTTGCCACCACAACTACACTCCATATCTCCAGCCTGAAGATTGATATTTACAAATATCGCTTAAATATTTTTTAAACCCTTGCATTTCTTGTAATGCTAGAGATTGTTAAAATGCAGAATTCAGCTGTGGATTTAAATTATTGCCAAAGGCATCATACATGGAAACTCAAAAGTGAATGCATACGACAGTACAGGAATTTGTCTTCTACAGTTGCATTGGTAAAGAATTTCGTGTATTCAGTTTTATAATACTAATAAAGACACCATCGTAAATTAAAATTACTCAATTCCATGAAGGGTAGCATGGGCATAAATATCTACTCCATAACAATAATTTCCAGTTCCAAAACAATGTGAACAGTGTCAGCAGTACATTTAGTGTCTATAAAATGCCTAGAAATACCCTATTTATGCATTACTATAAAGAGAATTAATAAAAATAAAGCAATAGGGGGTAACATTGAAGGGCGTGAAGAGTAAAAACGTTTCAGATGCATGAACCCATACGACCACTTCTGTGTATAAACTAATAAAGGAGATATTACCCTCAGTTACCAATTTGATACAAGACAAAAGAATAAACAATACAACAGAGATGGTGTTCTCAAGTTAAATTTCAACCGGAACACGAGTTAAATTGTGAAGGTATTAGATCCATTTGTGAGATAAATACAGATCATTACTCAACCCATCGTGTCTCTAACCAACAAAGGACTGATCACATTAGCAAATCAAGGTTGGCTTAAGGATTATGCATTTAAAGAGTCAAAAACTCGAATCAAAAAACAGACAGGCATGCTCCCCAGTTGACAATAAAAGTTTTCACAAAGAAAATATTTACTACTGATATAATCTGCAATCATCTCACTCTTGATAGACAATTTCTAGTGCAATCATATCCTTTATTGAGATAGCTACAATGAAACTTTCCCTCTGATAACCGTACATGAAAATTTCCTATCATTCAATTAAACAAGAGTGCCCAAATAACTTGTTACACAAAAATAAATAAATAGTATAATATCAGAATACCTGATAGAGCATCCCTGAGGAGTGGGAATGAAGAAAATATAAAATAAAATAATCCATAATCTCCCTAAAAAAAGAGGGGAATTCAAAGTCTCCAAATTTACAGTTGACTTATCCTTTGTGTAGAATCACAAAGAATATAAACCTTTGAACAAGTTTAATTAAATCCCTACATGCTAGTATGGAAGAACAATGGGAATTATATTGTCGAGGTGTTACTTGATAAATCACTCTAAAATTCATAACTTAATTCTAAACTAATAATTTTATCATAGTTACCAAGAGACGGGGACCGGAACTGATACAGGGGGCAAGGACAAGGATAAATATGTTATTTAAGGGGAAAAAAAGTTGAAGGCCTGTGCTTGGAGAGAGCAAACATTTTATTTATATAATATATATCTACAGTGGATATGCAATTTTAAATGACTTAATAATTTAAAATTCTTCAATATAAAAATTAATATTTTATAAAATATTGATATTTGATAACCAACATGAGATAAAAATATTATTTTCACCATAGGTACTTGGAGATGGCAAACAGATACTGGGAGGGGAATGCCATTATCATTTTTAAAATGGTACAAGTGTCCTCGGAGATAACTATATTTTAAATCGACAAATAGAACTTCAATCCATGTGTACATCTTAAGTCTCATTGATGTTTCTCTTCATGCTACTACCCATAGTTTGAATACTGGTAACCCACCACTACTTCTATAATGCACCTGTAAAATCAAGAACGAATCACAAGAAGCTGCAGGCCCAAACTCATCGTCAATACTCAGCAAGTCCATGCCTGTGATTTGCAGCTGCATCTACAAAGCAGGACACACCAAAAATGTAACTCACATGTTCTATGTCTAACGCATGCTTCCTCGCCTCTCACTCACACAACAATTTGTCACCTTTGAGCTGTTCTTGTAGTGACTTTTGTGATGTCTATTTTACAAAACTAAGAGAATTAATAATATAAACGGACAACTAAGTATTAGAATAGGTCCAATGTAAAATTTAATTAGTGTTTTTAACACTTTAGTCAAATCGTAATTCAAAAAGGACATTTGGCTGTAATTTAAAAGTATCTTTCAATACATGGAGAAAAAGATTATTTAAAATAAAAATAAAATGAAACAGAGGGCCTGATGTAAGCACCAATAAAAGAGAGGCCAAGGCTGAAAGGAAATTATCTAAATGTCATTTCCTTATTCCTCCCATTTTGGAGATTGAAGCATTCGAGTACGTAAATCCTTGGTGTTGGAGATTTCGAGGATGAAAACTCTCTGCTTTCTATAGTAAGAATGTAAATAGTTGAATTTCAATTTGTGGAAATTTGGATTGGTTAATATTTGCAAGCAAATCAGATAGATATTTTATTGGCTGAATAAAAGGCATCTCCAAATCATTTGCAGAGCTAATGTGGGCAATTTATGAGGGTTTGTTGCTGCTATTGCATATATTATTTATGACTAAATTGACTTTCATAAAAAAAATCAGATACAGAGTTTCTATGTTGGTGTTTCCATGCTTATTGTTGCTGTCATAAATTCAGCATCTCATTATCCAATCCTAGTTTCATATTTGGTTACTTCAGTGTATAAGAGCATCATAAAAACATTAATGGAGGGTATTATTGTTTCTCAAATGAAACTGATCATAGATCAGCAATCATATTGATATATTCGAGAACTACAATTCAGATCTGTTGCTTTTGCTGCATTTGAGGATATATGCCAGCATACAAGGGCTTGAATTTGTTGCTTGAAGTGTAAGTTTGAATCACAAGGATTTGCAGTATTGCATTATTGCTAATCAGCTAGGGATTGGCATCTACATTGGTCATTTGATTATAATTTATTGTTTGAGGTGGCACAGGTTTGATAAATGATCCATCTCCTAAAGTTGTCCAATGGGGTACATTACAATTTTAGGTGATTGTATAAGCCAAATTTCAAGCTTTTCTAAATTTGTTTTACAAGTCTAAATATTTTCAAGTATTGTGAAATGTGCTCCTTTATATGTATATTTGTATTTCACATACATTTGAATTAACCTATGCAAACTAAAGCTAAAGCTTTTGCAATTTTTTTGTTTTTCAAGCTAGAGTTCATTTTTCAAAATCAATGCAAGGGTTTAAAGCAATTAAATCTATCGCACTTTGTATCCAATGGCATCAATAAGTGGAAATGATAAAAAAAAAACATGGACATCTTAGGTAAACAAAGCTTAGCAAGACCAACCTTAAGATTGATCATTTGCAATTTTTCTGGGTTGACATGAGTGGAGGCACCATCACCTCAAACATCACATTGCAGGGGATGTTGTTGTAAAATTCAGATCATCCTATAGAGAAAAATCTGATGCTCTTTAATGTGCTGTTCGTAATATCTAACTGTCTGTGTGAGTATATATATATTATTGATTATATATTTGTATGCTGCTGTTTATGCAGTATCAATATTGACTTAAGTCGATTCTAATGTATGCAACAGCTAATGCCCGATATAATATGCAGTTGACTATTATATATATATTAATAATCATAATAATATATATATATATATATATATAGTCGACTAGTATATTGAGTCTCATTCAATTATATAAGTCAATCAGATCGAAGCTATAATTCAACACTCCCTCTTAGCAAGAGAGGATTGATTATCACAAGATGTAAGTGTTATAGAAATCCCTGACTCAATTCGGAACTAGATTTTAGAATAACACTTAATCACTCAATATCAGGGTTGCCGACATGGTCCGGAATACAAGTTTAATGTACTCAACCCGATAGAAGAAATTTATCACAATCCCCGACTAATTTAGAACAACATAAAGAAGTCATTAGTCATGATCAATACTTATTATCTCAATATCATGATATCCGACACAATCCAGGACAACCCTGTTAGGGTGTCAATCATGATATAGTAGTTATTACACAATCCAGTAATAACATAAGCATCAAGATATCCAGCACAGTCCAGGACAACCCTGTTCGGGTGTCAATCTTGAAGCTTGGTTAACTATGTTATCAATAGCATGATATCCGGCACAATCCAGGACAACCTTGTTAGGGTGTCAATGGTGATATAGTAGTTATTACACAATCCAGTAATAACATAAGCATCAAGATATCCGGCACAGTCCAGGACAACCCTATTCGGGTGTCAATCTTGAAGCTTGGTTAACTATTGTCAATATCGTCACCTTGAAAATAGTAACCCCAATTATTTACATAGAAGATCGTCATCTTCTTTGAACAAAAATGAAAGGACCCATAAAGCCACCTTGACTCTTCTCAGAGGGTGGATCCACTATGGCTCATCCACGGAGTGGAAACCAAGACTTCCACCTTAGACTTGTCTATCAAAGACAAGATGTAATGTCCCCAATTTGAAATAGAAATTAATATTTTATAAAATAATAAAAGAAAGTTTAATAAATAAAATGATATAATATAATCTATTATTAAAATAATAAAATAATATATAAGCATACCAATATAATAATAATATGATATATAAATATAATATAATATATTGATGAATCAATATAATAATATTAATAAATCATTAAATATAATAAATAATAAAAGTATTCACACTAAAATTCTAATCTATTATTATTTATAATATACTATTCACATAGTAAATATAGATAAACAAATTAACATAATATAATCTAAAAGACGTGATTTTTGGAAAAAAAGAAAAGGGTATAAGAAAACAATCACAGGAAAAAAAGGAAAGCACACGGAGAAATAATATGGAAAGCTTGGGAGAAAATAATATAGGAGAAAATGAAGGAGAAAAACTAGGAGAAAATGAAGGAGAAAAGATAGGAGAAAATAAAGGAGGAAATGTAGGAGGAACTCAAGGGAGGAAAAAATAATATAAAGGAGAGAGAAAGATAAAAGACTTTCAACGAAGATTCAATATTGTGCTATGTCATTTAAAATACAAATTAATCATTGATTTATTGAATATTATATATATATTTGAAATATTACATTCTTATACATATATGAATTGTTATAATATAATTGAATGACTATTAAATGTATATGCAAATAGGATCCATCGAATTATGCTATGGGCATTGTATGTTTATTTGATTACTTATAAACCTGAATATATAAACATGTAATTACATTAAATATTTGTATATTTATATGTGGACGATATGGGACCATAGAGAGAATGAATATCATGTTCATTAAGAGATGGATCCCATATCTGGAGGGGGCTAGAAGAAATTATTATAATTTCCTAGTCTCGAGATTAATATCTCAACAAAGGATGATACGGATGGATCCCCGTATCTGGAGGGGGCTAGAGGAAATTATGACAGTTCCCTAGTCTCGAGATTGTTATAATCTCACGTAGGCAGTATATATACTGAAGACCAGTCATATGCATATGCGTAGGCTTGGAATGCATTAAGATTGCTTCCAAGAGATTCTTATAGATAGTGCTCTTGGGATGACATGTTGATAGCCCGGTTGCTTAGAGTGGAGCGAATCTCCCTCAAGCCGAGGACTAGGAATTTTGTGAAGCCCGACCTGGAGGCAGCCTTAAGAATCAAATCCCCCCCTTACTAACGTAGAGTATCAGTCATATAAATGTTGCATATTATTTTATACTAACGTCGGTTTTGCAGGAAATTACCAAAAGGAGAATAAGGACTATTACAATATTTTCCATCAAGGTTATATATTAATTGGTTGTTTAATATCATAGAAAAATATTGAAGGTAAATAATAATCCAAAATATAACACATCATTAAATAATAATATCTTATACATATAAATATGATATATCAAGATATAAACTAACAAGAAAACTAATCTATTAATGAGGAAATGAGTATTTCATTTATGAATGAGAAAAAAGATATAAAAATATACTCCGCACAAAGCTTAAATGAGAAATTTACGTAAGGTCCCTTCAAGGGACATTACACAAGAATTATTTAAGATACAAAAATGATGGATCATAGAAGCTGAAACCTTCTTTTCACCTAAGGCTTTACTCCTCAACATACCAAGGTTATCTGAAGGTACACAATCTTCTTTCTAGCAAGGGGTTTGGTAAGAATATCGGTCATTTGTTCGCACTGTCTCATAGTCTTGGTGAATTCTGAGCTTACAAAGTATACACCATCTTGACATGGTACAGTCCCTCTGAATTTGTATGACCAAGATCCTAGGGTGCCAACTTTAATTTGATCTTCTACCTTCTCTCTCTAACATATAGCCTTCTCTCATGGTAATAATCATAATTTTCTGCTACAATTTCTTGATTAATAGAGAACAAACAAAACATGGTCTACTCCCTCTGAGTCAAGATCCTTGAATGTCCATTTATGCAGATCCTTTAGCTTCTCCCTCTGTCACGAAGGCATACCATGTTTATATACTCAACTCAATGTTACTGCAAGATGTCACTTCAAACCTTCCTTCCTGAGAAAACCAATATGAATAATCTGAATAGTCATAAGGTTACATCGGCTAGCATAAGATGCATTTTGATCTTTTCCAAGGCCACAACATTAACACTCCCTCTTGGACTTTAGGGAAGATAATAAAGACTTCTAGTATGATATTTATCTCTATCCGCGTGCATCTCATCGGCAATTCTATCCACGAGTTCCTACTACTATAATCTCAGAATTGTTTTACCTTCAATAGTGAACTCCCTCTCTATCAATATGATCGAGTTTGTCCAAGTTGACTGAATCATCTGTTTCCATAGAAGCTAAATTTCGCCAAATTCTTGACCTTTCTAAAGATGTCAGAGATAGATTACAAATATTTCATAAAGCTAAACTATCCCGAACATAAAATTGATAGAAGCATACACAATTTATTATGAATTACAAACTGCAAATTAATATGGATAAATAAAACATGAGATACTTATCTTTTCAAATATTTTCAAGTATTTCCTTTCGTAAGGTGAGCCCATTAATATGATACTTGTACCCATCGTACTTGATATCAATGTACCTCACAAGAATTGAAGATGCGTCAACTTCTCTTCATACTTAATACATCCTGCCAAATTCTTTCATATCCTTGTGATTGTAATCATATTATGAAACTCTCACAGATAAGAAGAAGCCATGGTTTGCAAATTCCATGCTAGGAACTTAATGCATGTGAAAGCCTTTTCGGACTACTCTCCCCAAGCAAGTCAAAAGCCCCATGGTAAGTAGGATGAGCAGACCTTGACATGAAACTTTGAATTTTCATTTAGTCTACTTAGCAACAGATAAACCCTCCACAATTATATCCTTGTATAGCTCAAGCAATTACAGGAGTATTTGATCTCCTTGATTATCAGAAAGATTGGAAACTTTTCCCCCAACAAATCACTTACAATGATCGCCCATCCTCAAGTTATTGGAATTTTCCTCTTCTCAATGATTTCTGCTTCAATTTGACCTTGGTCAGGGCGTTGTAAGCACATGCCCAACAATATCACTATCACCACAAGTATCAACTTGCGGTCCCAACAATTTTAGTGCCCTCCGTGTGAAAGATGTGGGATATATCTCAGACAACCTGCCAAACTATGTGTGCGTGCCTTCACATATGCAGGACCTGAGACATGATACATTTGACATATGGTTCTCAGCCAGTATCATTACTCATAGATAAGTTGGAACCTGTAATGAGCCTCTTATTTCGAACGGTGACTGTTGAGAATTCTTCCTATTCCATGATCGTATAGGATGTTATATTAAATATGTTTAATAGGAGTTACAGATCTCTTCACATACCTAATATGTATTTACATATATATCTATAAATACATGAACTAGTGCTGATCATTCAAGAGAATATATTTAATTATGATTTTATTCTGCAGATCGATACTATTTTGTATCTTCCCTTTTATTCTTCCATGTTGTTAGAAATACATATGCTCTATTCACCTTTCTTATCTCCTTTTCATGGTATTATTGAATCAATAGTTGAATATTATGTATTTTCCAACTGTTCTTTTTATTTCCTTCTCTACTATTTGCACCTTTCCATATATTAAACTTTTCCCTTTGAGGATCTTTGCTTTAGTAATATATTGTGTCATATATTCTTCTCCATTATATTTGGTATAAAACACTTGGGTAATCAAGGCACGTTTAACTATGTGTATGGCCAGCCCGCAATGTAGTCTCCATATTACCAAAAGAAGCAGCTAGAGTAAATATTATTTTATATGTTGTTAAATCTGTCTTATATAATTTGCGCACCAATCAATTTTGGTCCTTACACTATAAGCACTATATCTATTATGTCTCTATGATGCTTATGTCCGCCTATTATTATTATTCATTTTGTAAACCCAAGCACTCTAATTGAAGCTCTGTAAATTCCTTTGTGAAATTACGTTCCAGGTGATAGTGTCAACTCCAGAGCTGATAGCTAGAGACACGATGGCTACAGGAAATAATAATTTGATCTTGGCAATTTATTCTCCACATGTGACTGTCTACGCGCTCCAGTGATGTATTACTGGCATTTCCAAGTCCATTTGAACCACGGACAAAGTCAGCAATCCATAGTTTTGGAACTCTCTTGATTGTCGTATGTGGTCCCTTTGCCAAGGGGATATCATTTCTTTCCATAATCTGTAACAGATGAAGAGCATTCTTTGTAGCCAAACCTTGCCGCAAATTGACTAATACATATTACTAGAGGCGGGTACATATCAAACCTGGCAGGTTTGGTGTTGCATAATGTCCACATTAGATTTGACAGCGATGGTCATCACCAATAAGCGGCTGTAATAGTAAATTATAGTTTATTGATGCTTTGGTATTGAGAATAATGCCGAGTAGCAATGTTCGACATTTATCAGCTTTGGTTGCCCAACTTACAACCGATTTGGTGTATTATTACCTCTGACGGTGGCATGATTCCAGATGATCCTATGAACTATAACTTTGTTATAATATTTTGTTTCGTATTACATATGCTCTGTTAATGTATTTTCCATATCCCATTACTAACATGTATTACGGTGCAGGTCCAAATTACCCGTATTTTATTCTCTTATAGGTTAGGCTCTGATACCATGTTGTAAAATCTAGATCGTCCTATAGAGAAAAATCTGATGCTTTTTAATGTGGTGTTCGTAATATCTAACTGTCTGTGTGAGTATATATATATTATTGATTATATATTTGTATGTTGTTGTTTATGCAGTATCAACATCGACTTAAGTCAATTTTAATGTATGCAACAGCTAATGCCCAATATAATATGCAGTTGACTATTATATATATTAATAATCATGATAATATATATATATATATATAGTCGACTAGTATATTGAGTCTGATGAATATAATTCGTTCAATTATATAAGTCAGTCAAATTGAAGCTATAATTCAACAGATGTTAGATGTAATGTCAAATTGTGTCCAATGTTGAGCTAGATGTAGGGGTTTTTTGTTCCATGTAACACATCAAGTTCCCATCCTTCACTTTAAGGTATAGGTGTGACTTTTTGGAAATACAATAACCTTCTATTCAAAATGGTGCAAAACCCATACTAGGAGAATTTAGTTAAAATCTTGATTATGGGAAAGGGTTGAAGGCACCTAGTCCACGTGACTTAACTAGGTCGTTGCTTCAAAAAACAATGGCAAATGCAAAATGGAAAATATGGAAGAGAAAGGGAAATTTTGACACAAATATGGATGCACCATACTATTGGTTGGGTATACATATAGGACTTGCCTCAAATAAATTGATGCACCGTAGATGATGTTGTTGAGGTTCAATAATGCCTGAAATAATGTCAATAATCTTGAATCTAAGTCTAATGTTGGAGGTCGATATAGAAAATGTGGACCAAGTTGCAACAACATATGCAACAGCAAGGGGACTACCAAAGAAGAGACCCAAGATTTTTTTAATGCCCCTTAATTTCTCATTGACTTGATCTTCTAGGGGAGAAGATAGGAAGATTGAATTGGCTGAAACATATGGTGGAAGATGCCCAAACATCATCAAATACATCTGCAACATCCTCAAGTGTTTAGCTTAATGAGAGAGGATGCCATGCGGAAGAAGCTTGTCTGAGCAAGTGCCATACAATTCGCAACTATCTTTATCACTTTGTAAAGAAGTAATCGTTTGGTAACACCTTCGAAGCCTATGTTCTTGAGCCAACCATGGGTAGATTCTTCTTTTTCAAAGAACATGGATGGAGAGTGTAGTAAAGACATTTTTTGTGTCTTGACAAATAGCGCTAGTGAGATCATCAAAGTAATTTAAACTATTATTTAATATTTTATTATATTCTTTAAATTCACTTTTGTTAAATTCTAATTACTAGATATTGTTCAATTTTTCTATCTGTTTTTAATTGCAATTTGAATTTGTTTGTAGGTGCCTTTGGTCAAGTTTTACACTTGGCAGATGGGGAGCAAAATTAAATGAATTACCTATTTGAGACCATGGAAAAGGCTGAAGAGGTCATCCAAAACAATTATATCTCCTATGAGAAAATTTGAAACCATTTGAAATATTATTGATTAGAGATGAGATAATCAACTCCACCAACCCATTCACGCAGCAATTCACTAATTTAATCCAAGATGTTTCTTCACAAATGACTTTTGGCATTAATGGGGCAATGATGGAGGGCTTCAAACATGCATTGAGAGGATGCAATTAGAGGTTGAGGTCAAGGGCAAGATTATTGAAAAGTTGGAAAAATACAAGCATATTGAGAGGAGACTCTTTCTCTTTGCCACTACCAAATAATAAAGAGTCTCAATCTTCACTTCAATTTACTTCAAATCTTTGATGTGTACAATTATTGCTTAATGGGAAGATTGAGGCAGAACTCTAAATATTTAAAAGCTAGCCCTCTAAATTTTTTTCCAACCTTATGGTTCTTTTAAATGCGAATGTAATTGGAGGTTCTAATTAATGTTTTTCACACAGTAAAACACCACATATTAAGAACAAAAGCACCTCAATGACCTTATCTTCCTACAATACAACATTTGCCTCGAGTCAAGAAAAATGGAGGTCTTAAATTGTCATAAGGTAATTGACTTGTATGGCATTGATCCATAGAGTGACTAGGGTACCTAGGATGAGGATACCATGTTTAAGGAAAATAAGCTTGTTGATTTTGAAAGGAAAACAAAGGAGGATATAAAAGAGGGTAAAGCAAGCAGTATTGGATTCAATGACAATGCGGTTTACAATGATGGTGACCTCTAGGGGTCATTACCTTCTAGATCAAGTAGGACCCCATTTACATCCATCACTAGGATGTATACAAGGAAGAGGAAATTCTAAATCGTTCTAATTTTTTTATGATGACTTTCAATCATCAAGAGATTCGTATCATATTATCAGCTGCTATATTCACACGATGCAATATTAAACTCTTTTTCCTTTTGTGAAATCTAATTAGAAAAAAGCTCCCCAACGTTCTACAAAATTGTTCCATACATTTAGTAATTGTACTCTGAGTGAAATTGATGTCTTTTAGGAATTTATGTATTTTTAAAATTGTCAAGTTTTTACAAGGTGTCAAGTCTTGAGTCAAAACTTGATCAACGAAATTTTGCCAAATCATGAAATTTCAAAATACGATTATCATAACCTAATTTTCTCTCAAAGATAATATTTAGCAAGGTATTTGGCCAAAGATGACTTTCAAAGCTCTGAGAGAGATTGTGCTAGCAAATTCATTGTTTGCAAAAAGCGTCAAACATGTGCACAAGCCTCATGGTCCTTGTAGATTAAAAGTGGTCACATTAATAAAGAAAAATGGAATCATAATTCTCGAGATTCTCAAATTGGTCAGATTTAAGAGTTTAAAATAGTTGCAGTGACCCACATTGACACACAAGATGAATGGTGATTGCAACACAGATGAATGGTGATTGCAACAGATTAGGACTCCGTACACAACCTTCCATTAGCTTCAACTCACTTGTTAGTAATATAAAAAGGGTTAAAACATATTGACATGAAAGAACAAAAATTACTGAGAAAGTTGAAAGAAAACTCTTCTTAATAAATGACAAGGAGAATATAAGATGGCTAGATCTAGGAGTGCCAAAGTCACTTTTGACGCATATGACAATATTGAGGTGTTGATTACCAAGATTTAATTGAAATTCGATAGAATAATTTATAATTGATAAGAAATTAAAGTTTGAAGTGCAAAAGTGACTAAGAATTATCTAGAACTTGAAAGGTAATGTACAACAAATAGTTACATGAAGGCATGGTTTGTATTTGTTTTGAAGCAAAGCATCCATACACGAAAAAATATTACCTTGCTACAATCCTTTTTGCATATCTACTAAATTTAACATTTACCCATTATTTCCATGCTCTCTACCAAAAATATTTACTTATGTTTATCCTAAACATTACATTAATCGTATTGTTGAGGCTAAGATTTGTTCTGCTAAATTTTGGTTGAATCCCTTCTTGTTTTATCCGTTTTCTCCCAAGTTTATGATAGTCCTGACATTTTTAATCTGGGTGGTCCTTTGTCAAATTTCTTAGCACAGTTGAGTAGAGCATGAAAAATTAGACCTAGTTGCTCTTAGAGGTTTTGTGAGATTCTCTAAGGGAAGAAAGTTATGCCTCCACGTATTTTATCCTTCCAACCGACCAAGTGCAATTCAAATGTATTTACCTGCAATGTACAACTTCGTTGGGTTTTCTAGCAGTTGTTGGGTTCACTTGAATTTCTTTGCATCCTTAAACCTTGTGCTTTTGCAGATTCCCTATTAAACCTTCCCTTTCAAGCACAATTGACTAGTTTACTCAGATTTTCCAAGAACTCATCATCATTAAGCCAATTTAGAGCATGGGGAGGTTAGACTTCTGTCTAAACCTAATCCTTGCCAACTAAGTTAAAGTTTGTTTAGATTGAAAGTTCTAAAATCCCTATCTTCACAATTTCATTTTGATGTTATCACTTCTTGCAGACATTCCCCATCCATCTGAACTTATTCATTCCAATGCTCTTCATCCAATTCATATGTATTTTCCCACATCCTATCAATGCAGACATAATCATGATGCCACCTCATCTAAATCCTCCCATTCTACTGCTGGAATCATCCTATCTCCTTGATGGCATCACTTGAGTTCTTCCTCCAAACTAGATGTTCACATTGCAATTGGAAGTTCACTTGGTTTTTCTCATTTGTTCACTTGGGTGGCAGCTTCTCGCATTTGTTTCGAATGACCTCAATAATCTTGCAAAGCTTTATTTCAATGTGCAAAAATGGCTCCAAAGGCATCTAAACTATATTTTTGTGGATTTTCTCTAAATTTGTCTCACCTGCTTCTCTGCTATATTAAGATGCCATTAATGCATCTTCCACCAACCATGGATTTGGTTTGTAAAATCATGAATATGTTTGGGTGTCAAGTTTCAATCCACTTCCAACTACAACCATTATACCATTGTTTTGCCCAACTATCTAAAGTAAATGCTACAATGTTGCGACAAAGGGTTTGGCCAAAACAAACACTTTTACTGGATTATGATACCTCCTTTTGATCACTGGACAGTGCTGGGGCGTAGAAAATAGCAAAAGAATAATTCAGAAAGGACAATACGTACAAAAAACCATTTTGGAGAAGCTAAAAGGAAACAAAGACAAACATTAGGCGTTTACAAAGAATAATATCATTGTTTAGTTTTACGCAAGGTTGCACAAGGACGGGGGTACTTGGGTACTTCGGGTACTAGAACGGGTACGAGTACGGCTATTTTTCAAAATAGGGGACAAAGGTACTTGGGTACATCAATTTTTTTTTAATATAATTAATATTTTATAGAAAATCTGAAAATACAAGTCATGATAATGAGTTTTCAAAACAAGAACAGGGATAAAGTTTGTAGATGTAATGTATTGTTTTCAGTTTCAGATTTGCAATATATTTGTAATTATAATATATGCTAAATGTTTAGATGCATAAAAGAGAAGGAAAACTTTAAACATGAACAAGATCATAAATCATATAACAATGACATATTGCAAATGATAAACTTCTGACTCCAACAGTGATAAAGTTTAATGTTAATCAATATTGTATCAAAGTTTCAAACTGATTACATATTGAATTAAGCTTGATAAACAACAAGCTGATATGCAAACAAAAAACTGAAACAAAAATCAGAAATCTTAATCAAGGTCCTTAGCTATGATGTTCTCCGCTGAGTACTCATTGAGTATCAGGTACTTGGGTACGTGTACCCGGTATGTGTACCAGTACCTGGTACACGTCCCAGGGGTATGGGTATGAGTACCCATGCAACTATGGTTTTACGCATCCATTAATGTACGCGCAAACTCAAAAAATGTACTGCTTTTAGAATGTTTTCTTCAACACATTTGCAGTTGTGAATGTAAACACAAGATTATAAACCTGTTACGTATTTTGCAACATCACTTTTCAATCTTATATATGAATTTGAGAAGTTTGAGCTAGCAACAATATATGTTGATGCATCTTAATGCGGCCATTTTTCCTTGTCAATTGTGACTCTTGTCCTGGGATAGGCACCAATCTCCTCGTACTTGTTTCAATCACACATTTTGAAACAAATCATTAATAACTTTTATATTTCAATTTCGATTTGTGTAGCTAATGATATCATTGTATACAAGGAATCGTAGTTGAAATGATATCATTGTATACAAGGAATCATAGTTGAAATACTCAGACTCCACAACTTCTCGCCAAGGCCTAAAAAAATCTCGAAGAAACTCGGCAACTTAAGGAATTGCATAAATTTCATTAGAAATGCTTTTTTTTTGCAAAATTCAATGTGGAGATTCATCTAATGAGTCAAGAAATGATTAAACAAAAGAAACAAGCTGAGTCTAGATATATTTAAATCCAAATTGGGTACAAAATGGCATCCTCGTGTGGAATGTTGATGGCTAGTAGCTTGATAGTTTGAAGCAGAATTAAAATAGCAAATTGTCTTTGTAAAACTATAAGTAAATACATCAAAATAATTTACATCTTCCTCATCCCAACTCTAGTAAAAACTAGGGGAGAGGTAGAGATTCCAGTCCTAGGAGTCCATTTGGTTGTGCCTCACTCGACACGACTAGTTGTGGCTTGACCTCCATCCTAGAAAAAAAATGGTGTTAAATCTTGCTCATTAGACTCTAAAGCAATTTAGATTACTTAAGAAATGTCATTATTGAGTTTCTACAAACCTAGATGCAACAAAAAAGAGATAAACAATGTTCCGCTCTCCATCGGGGACAAGGGCACGAGGGGACAAGGGGGAACTCAGTAAAGTGGGTATAAAAACATCAACTTAGTTCGACGTGATTTCCCCATCAATTTCTACTTTTGTTTTTAAATTCGAAAGAAGGGGTTTTTGACAAGAACTATGTTTAAAAACTTGGCGAGTAAAAGTTAGAAATACTCGTGAGGAAAAGCTTCTCGCAAGAAAACAACTTCTCACCGAGAAGTCTACGATTTTTAATTTTTTTCATCTATGCAAGGAGAAGTACGTGTCAATTTTTGTGAATCATATAACTCACTCCCGCCTTGTGCTCATTGCTAAGGTGTACATCAACAATACTAAGGTAGTTGCTATCAGTCGAGTGACAACTTTTGGGTTGAATCAATAGGTTTGGGTTTATTTACTAGTTTCATTTGATTATTTTGTACTCTAACCTCTAGGAATTCCCTCCAGAAGCTAAGCTTGAAGCATGGGAGAGAAAAACCCACTCTTGTAGAGTTGACCTTAAACCCTCTATTGTTCTATTGATGAACCTTTTCGTCCACTTATTGACACTCCTGGCATTGTGAGTGGAGTTTGGTTCTAGAAAGTAGAGCAGAAGTTTTGTGACCCAACAAAATGGCATCATAGTTGAGGACTCGTAGCTGTTAAAATTGCTTAACCTAATTTGCAGAGTTCTAAATTTAAAAAGTGTTTTGCAGTTGCTATTTTGGGTTGCATAAGTATAATTCCAAGATAATCTTGTTTCCCTTAGGGAGAGGCAACTCTATTGTACGAACCCAGAGTCAATAAAAATTTGTTTACCTTGGATCGAATAACACATAGAAATAGGCAACCTGAACAAGGAAATAATGCAAGCAATATAAGAAATCAATGTGGTAAATGCAAAACAAAGGATGGAAGTATTTCATCTGGATAGAATGATATTTAAAAAGTCAGCACATCAAGCAAAGACAATTCCTTTGTTGACCTAAGGGATCAATACCAAACATACTTCTAATGATTTAGTAGATCAGTTGCTCGATAGGAGAAATATCGTGTAATATCCCTTCCTTAGGCAGTCCAGACTATAGCAGAGGTCGGCCTATGATCAGGGGTTCCCGTAGGTCAGTGGAGTGGTTAGGGGACCCAACCAAGGGTTGTGGAGCTTAGCAAGGAGCTTTATATGTCATTTTGGGCAGTTTGAGAAAGTCTCCTAATTTTTATGAGCGATTCCTATTTTGTAGGGATTGGTTGGGAGTTGACCAAAACGCATCAAGAGACCTCGGGGATTATTTCAGAAGCTTTGGTTGCAATTACTGTCTTTTAGGAAGGATCCCTAATTTTTAGGAGACTGTCAATTTGCCTGCTATATTTAGACATCATCAAGATGGCATGTGCATCATCAATTTTCAGTTTGAGATGGTCAGATGATGGGGTTTGAATAAAAATTAAGTATTAAGCTATTGACTTTAATATTTAATAAAATTAAATAAAGTGATTAATAATATCACTTTATATACATTATTAAAGTAATAAAAGGATCCCATGTCCTAAGGAGGTAATGTTGTTTTTAAAAGGGGGCCATTGAGGGGTATTATCACATGAATAAAAAACAAACTTAATTAAATAAAGTGGAATCCCTAAAAGGGCCAATTAGGGTTTGAAGTCAATAAAAGCACATTTGGAGGCATTATTTCATTATTCAAGGATAATTTTTCAGAGATCTCCCAATTGCAGCTATTGCCAAGTATTTTCTGAGGACGAAAATCTTTGGAGAATTGAGAATTGGCCAAAAACCCAATTCACTATTGAGGGGAACCCATAAAGGGTTTCTATTTACACTTCAATGGGTCACTTTACAAGTTGATTTTTAAAGATCAGAACATTCGGAGGCATGGCGCTTGGGGTTTGTGGTGAGAGGTTTACAAGATTCATAAATTCATTCATTGACTGGGCCATCTGAATGGGTGTTGCTGGAAGATAGTGATTTTTCTGCATATTCTTGCTTCAGGCGTAGGGTTTGGTAATTGAATAAAAATCAGATTTATTTGTCTTGCTGGGTGCCATCTAGGAGAACAATTTGTACAGGTTAGGCATCACTTTGGCAAAGTTTTAATAAGGGTTTTCAATTCAGATCAAAATCCATCTTGCAGGCTCAGATCTGAAGGTTTTTGATATTCGATAATTTGCAAATTCTTCCTCAAATAAATCGAGCCAGCTGGAGCAACTATTGCAACCCTAGAGCTAGGGCATAATTGGCATTGTAATAAGCAAATTGGCATATTTCCATATTCAGAATTCCTATCAGACTGGACGCTACCTTCATTGTAATATCTTTTGCTTTCATTAATAAATTGTCACAAGGAGTGGTGCATTCCGGGTATGCAATTCTTGCCATATGGTGTTTCAAATTTTAAATTGAAATCGTATGTTGCTGTTATTAATATATCAAATCGCAGAATTCATTATCAAGTTCTCTAAATATTTGCCAATTAGGTTCAAAAGCATTCTTTTATTGCATATATTTCATGGTTAATCATCTTACTATCATTAGCATCGAAAACCCAAACCAAAACATTTTGCAAACAAACATAAACCCCAATCTGCAGTCATAAACAAATCAGAGAAAATTGGATCAGATTTTGGTTGGGGATCTTTCATATGAACATTGATGAGTATGATATAAGGAGGAACAAAGGTGATATGGATAGATTAGATATGGGAAGGTTTGAAGATGCAGATATTAGAAGATTTGGCATGCATATTCTACCTCAATGTGCCCACCAAGTGAACCAGCAGCAGCCTTCACTTATTGATTCGCAGACCTCTCAGTCTGATCAAACTTTTCATGATATTGATCAATCGATACCAAATGAAAGAAAGAATTATGGATGAAGAGTTGGAATTGATTGATAGAGTTTGGCAATGAAGGCAATAACTTAAAAATGAAATTGATCAATTGACTTAGGCTTGTGCTTATGCTGTTGAACAACAAAATCAGCAAGCCATAAATCAGCAAAATGCACAGAATATTTATAGCTGGCAAGTGCTCAACCAACAATAAAATCAGCAAGTACCACAGCAACAGAGTGTACCTCAAAATGCAAGGGGTAATCACTGCAGACAGGCTCAGAGATTTGCTTCAATCAGGTAACCTTTGGGAACTGAAATGTACAGACAATTGGATTTCTTTGGTATTCCGAATTACCTGAATCCAATCCAAAGTGATATCAGAGAAAAAATTTCAAAGTTTCAGGGAAACAATGCACTGATTGCAGAAGTGCATTCAGAATATTACTGATGAGTATAACATTGGGGATGATGTTATGATGACGTTGTTTGTTAATTCCTTTAAAGAGAGAGCCGGAAAATGGTTCAGAAATCTTCCTGACGACAACTCTTCTTGGGAGAAATAATAGGATGCATTTAGAATGCAACATGGGGATAGGATTGATTTGAAATTTGCTATCCACAAGCTCACCGCCATCAAAAAGAGTGTATAAGATGCTACCCTAGTTGACACCAGTTTTTTTGCACTTCTTCCACTTTAATAATGACAAACAGTTTGCTTGCTTATTGTTTCTGATTTTTTGAATTTGCTTGAGATAATAATATTGAATGTTTGAGAAAATAAATAACAAATGTTTGTGCCAAGTTTTCTTTGTGAATGTTTCACTTACACACTCATTAATGTTTGCAAAAATAAACAAATAAAGAGAATATTTTAACATCCAACCAGGTACAAATTGCAGAAATCTGGAAACAAACTTCAATCAGCAAATGAACGCTCACTCTTCCAAGTAAGAACAGTTCACAATTTATAATAAAGTAATCTTTGTATGATCCACGACTCTGCTGGTACTATAAACAGATTTAGACCACTGTAGATGACTAAGAACCTACAGTTTACCTCTCTGGGGAAACTATTTAAATGCAGAAAGTAAATACACAGAACATAATAAAGATATGCCAAAGAACCAATTCTTCTATTAATCCATCAACTTCATGTATACAAATGATCACAGCAATATCAACTACCTGTAAAAACCATAATCCCCCTACCCAAAGGTAGTACATACAATATATCTAGACCGAAGGGGTGCGAAGCCAACCGTCGCAACGTTACCCAACTACCCTTCGGCGGACTAATTGCCGACGACACATAAAACGTGAATTCACTAGGTACATTAATGCCTGGTGCTCCACATAAAACATGAACGGTGTTTCCAGTAGGTAATGCCCGAGCTTTTGCACAGCGTACATCATCCCAAGGGCCTCCCGCTCCATAGCACTATAGTTCCTCTTTGCTCTCAACAACCGACTGGTGAAATAGATGGGGTGATCCAGGCCATGATTGCCTACCTAGGCCAAGGTTGCACCAATTGCGAAATTTGAGGCATCCACATGATCATGGAACTCCTTGTCCCAATTGGGATACACCAGGATTGGTGCTCCAACAAGCCTTGTCTTCAATTCCTCAAATGAAGTATCTTGTTCCGCACCCCATACATAAGGTTCCCCCTTCTGTGTCAACCTGTCGAGGGGATAAGAAACTTGGGCGAAGTTCTTTATAAACCGTCGGTAATAGCCAATATGACCTAGGAACGACTTACGCCAGTGATGTCTATCGAAGGCTCCATCTACACGATCATACGGACCTTGTCGAGGTCAGTTTTCAGTCCAGCTTTGCAAACTATGTGACCCAACAGCTTTCCCTGCAGAATCATAAACCAACACTTCTTCGGGTTGAGTGCCAACCTTGCCTTCCGGCACCTCTCCATACACTCTCCGAGGGTGGCCAGATGCATATCCTCCCTACTAAAGATGGACCAATCGTCTAGAAAAGCTTTGAAATTTCCGACAGACATCTTATCGAAGATGTGGAGGATTATCCGCTAGAAAGTTGTGGGTGCATTGCACAGACCGAAGGGCATCCGATTGTAGGTGTACACCATGTCCTCCACCACGAAGGTTGTTTTCAACTTGTCCTCCACAATGGATATTTGGTTGTATCTAGAAAACCCGTCCATGAACGAGTATATCTCATGTTTGGCGACATCCAAGATGGTATTCGTGAATGGAATAGCAAACGGATCTTTAATGGCCACCACGTTCAGGCACCTGAAGTCGACGCAGGTTCTAATCTAGTTGGCCTCTTTCTTCAAAGATATTACTATCGGCGACACCCATTGACTTGTTTGCACTTTCAAGATGATCCCCGCTTCAAGCATACACTCGATCTCATCATTCATCGTTGCTACGTATTTTTTGTTCATTTTGTACGGCCTTTTCCGTACAGGTACAGTTCCAGGTACGAGAGGGATACGGTGCACACACAGTTCCGACGGTATGCCCTTCAAGGGGATTGCAAGAAAACGGTTTGACGAAATGTCCCTGATAAATAAGTGGATGTTTCAGACTGTTATGTCTATGCAAGTGATTGACAAGTGTTTGACATTATGCCTTGTTATGTATGTGAGATTTGTGGTGTAATTTTGAGTTCAAACTAGCAAGGGTTCTTATAGTGGTATTAAAGCATCAAACCTGCCATCCTATTGGGTAAATCTACTGGTTCGTATTTGAGGACAGTAAGTTAGATCATTATGGGAAAGATACCTAGTATGGAAAAGAACATGAAGGATCTTGCTCAAACACAGGGAGATAAAAGGGAATATGTACTTAGTACTTAGCTTGTTTGAGGAATATGATACCCTCCCTACATATGTTAAGAGAGACTTACCCTTCATTGATTACATTGACTTACATCCAAGGCTGCATTACAAGACTGTTTTGGCATAGCAACAATAGCGTAAGATAGCTCGTGATGTATTTGCGCAAGGAGTTTTCGGAAAGTTCCAAGAAAAGCTTATAAAAAGAGGTTTGAGACCTCATTTAGTGTGATGCAATTTATTCTAATTCTTTGATTGAAACCTTTGTGTCTTGAGTCAAACATGGTTCATCTCATCCTCAAGAGGTCAAAAACCCTCTTGGGAAGATCAATTATGCGGGTGAAAGATTCTTCCCTAGCTGGAATTTTGGCAAAGTCACTTGGATTTCACACTTGCACATCAGCCTTTGGGGTAAAATTTGTGATGACTCTTGCAAAGACAAAATTCAAGGATCTAGAGGAATTTTTGCAAATATTGATGGACTATTTCTATTCCATATGGGACGCCATACTCCATTCTTGGTCGGACTTTGACATTGGAAGCAAGCATGGGCGTTTTCTTTGAAAACATTGTGGTTAGGCACTGATATCCCAGGTCACGCGTACAAACTAGCAATCAAACAGTTTGGCCATAAAGGAGATTAGATTTGTCTTTCTTTTCCTTGATGGGTGCATGATTTATCTCTGACTTGCATGGCTAAGCAAAGGGAGATTGGGATGAACTAAAGTAATTACTTGGTTAAAGGAGAGTTGAGAGATTGATTGAGTGGTATTTACCTTGAGAGAATAAGCATGAATAATGGCATCGAAAGTGGAGAAGATTAACAGCTCATGTTTGGTGATTTCTATTTCCTCCACCAGGTTTCAGACTTGGGATAGGTCGTCAGAGTTGCAGATAGTGAAATAGCAGGTTTCCTTGATAGTTTGTGGTCTAAGATGGAGCGCTTTGGATGGTACGAGACACGTAAGGCATGTGTAGTTCTTCCCTTTCTGCAATGTGAAGGCTCTGGACTGCCTGGGAGCACAAAAATAAGCTCAGATTTCCGATTCACATGGTCTGCAATGGCAATACCCAGGCATAGTTGTAGCAAGAGACAAGAGTCCATTTTCTTCCCTCCTTCATGGTCTCAGATTTACCTCCTTTATACTGGATGTGGGAGGATTTGGTATCATTTTAGGAGTCAATTTAAATTCAGTATTGTTGTGTATTGGCTTATCCAGTTTCAGTCATTCAAACCATTGGACTCAATCTGTGCATGAATTTGAAGAGATCAGTGTTCTGCAAATAAGAGGTTAGACCTTGCTGATTAAAAATTGCTATAACTCGAGTTATATAATGGCAAATTTGTACAATATATCTGCTGTTCATAAATAGATATTTCAAGCATTATTATGATACAATTAAACTATTCTCACAAAAACAATCTACATATTAAATCACCCATCTTTATGCAATAAACAACAACATTACATCTGCAAATCTCAATTGTCCATTCAAAACTGCGAGCAAACTGACTACTAAATTATAGTGTAAAATCTGAAAAAAATCAGCGAAAGTTCCATAGGGGATCTTACACTATTATGAATGTAAATACTATTAGAGGAATACGAAAGATTCTAAACCTGTTACATGCATTGTAACAGCTCTTTATATGTTTGCATATGAGTTTGAACGGATCATTGATGGATAGCTCAGTAGATGAAGCTAGCAATAATATATGTCAATGCACCTTAATGCATAGATAAATTGTTGTTCATCATTTTCTCTTGCTATTTCTCCATTTCAGTTATGACTCTTTTGCTGGGATATGCACCGGTCTCCTTGTACTTGTGGCACTCACACGTTTCAAAACAAACCATTAAACACTTTTCTATTTCAATTTCAGTTTGGGTAATTGATGAAATCATTGTATACAGGGAATGGTACATATCAATTTTTTATTCATGTATCATACTCCCACCTTGTGCTCACTACTGAGGTGATCATCAGCCATACTGAGGTAGCAAGGTAGTTGGTCTCAACCTATTGGCAATTTTGGGGTTGAATCAACAGTTTGGGTTTAACTACCAGTTTTGTTTGTTTATTTAATACTCCAATCTCTAGGAATACCCTCCTAAGTCTAAGCTGTGCTTAAAGTTAGGAGAGGAAACCCACTCTCATAGAGAATACCTTAACCCTACATTGTTCTATTGATGAACATTTTCACCCACTTTTTGACAACCATGACCTTGTGAGCGGAGTTTGGTTCTAAGGAGTGGAGCAAAAGTTTCGGGGCCCAACACATATCACCGTTCTCAGTCAATTAAACCTGTTAGTTTTATTATCTAACTACCTCAATATAAATATGGATTACCTACTTTATTCTTTACCTAGGGATCACAAACTTGAGCAAGGTCAAGGGGCGATACCCCTCATGAGAGTCTAGGGGCAGAGCCCCTAATGAGGTTGTTGGGCAGAGTCCATCGCAGGGGTTTGGGGGCAAAGCATCCACAAAAGTCAAGGACAACACCCCTTGTGGGGTAAGTGTAGCACTCTTCATCCATTGTGCCCAAATTAAGGCCTTGAAAAGCACATGAACCTCCAAACTTGTGAGTTTTTGACAATTTTGTCAACATGTTGAAGGTGTGCACTAAAAGAAAAAATTGTGAAAATGAATATCAAAATGTAACTGAGTGAGTTTTTCCCACTAGCTCGCAAAGTTTTGGCCAAGTAATTTTCAAAAAACTCATGGAAACTCATTTCCAAATTCAGTGAGTTCAAGGTTAAGTTAAGCCAAAAAAAAAAAAAAAAAGTCATGTGAATACTTAGCGAGCTTTAAATTTAAGATTACCTTAATAGCACTTAAGAAGAGACTAACTTGTGAATGTAAATTTCACTTGAAATGATTATTGAATATCACACCTACCAAAGGGAAGTTGGTTTCTCCTCCTTGTAAATCATCACTCAAATACATGAGCATCGTTGCAATTCTTTGACCTCGTTTTATATTGTACTGCACAATCAAATTTATGTCTTTAGTTAAGATGATTTGTTTAAATCAAAATTAGAAATAAATATTTACTCAAATGTGTAAGGATAATTGAAATTATGAAAAGATAAGTTTATGGAATTTGTATCAGCTTTGTACCTCATCTGAGAAATAATCATGATGAGGTTTGTAAAATTCACCTTTCTCATATCTGTGTAAATTAAACACAGTTAAAAGTCTAGATAGAAATCTAAATGTTTAAACAACGCTAAAAGCCAAACTAAAAAAGGCAATATTACAAAAGATTCAACTTAATAAGAAAGTATACAAGATTGAGATGCATTCCATACCGTAGAATCTGCATTAATTCTCCATTTTCAGCTGGTACTTGAGAGTATACTGAAATGCGTTTCTCAATTGCCTTTCGTTTAACCAAGTTATTGAAAATATTTCAGGATTTAAACCATTACAAACCAAGAAAGTGCAAACACAAGTTTAGATAAAAACACACTAACCAGCAATATAAGACATCATTTATGTCAAACATGCAAGTATATAAATAGCTAAAACAAATGCTGAATAAAATAATTCCAATAAAGAAAACATAATAGTAACATCAGAACTTAATCCTTACTAGTAAAGCAAAGACAGACTCAAATTTTTGCAGACTTTTACAATCTTAATAGTCAGAGTAAGCCACATAGTGAAGGTACAACATTAACCTGAGGCATTATAAAAATCCAAGGGAATTGATGAAATTATAGACTATCATAACTTGAGAATTGCAATCTCAAAAGGACAACCCAAGAATATTTTGTCAATTATGCAAAGCCTTTGTTTGGGCAAACCATGTGAACCTAATACATATTAACTCATTTGATAACTCAATCAAGACTTGGAGTCTATACACAACCCTAAATGAGAGAAGCAGCCATATAACCAGCATTCAATTGAGTGAACTTTAGACTGCCATGAAGGAGTTTTCATTGGGAAACCCTAACTAACAACCAAATGAGGCATATTTATAAACATCTAATCATCAATTTATGAGGAATAATCGATTGTGAGGTTTTATCAATCTGATGAAAAGCAAATTCCTATTTGTGGTTGCCGTATAATTGTATAAACAAGATCGATGTAGCCCTTTGGATCTTCTTGGTTTTTCCAAGAAAGGAGACATGTGAAAAGGTCTTATCATTAAGTTTAAATGGTTCTACTTGATCAAAGATCCATGGAACAATCTTGACTCAAAACAGCCTGACATTGGGCTGGTTGTTTGTCGGGTGATGTATTGTCTTTCGTTAGCTGATTTGTTTTGTTCTGCGGTTGTTTGGCTGCTGGTGTATCATGGTCAGTGTATCATGGTTGCACTTTGTTCAGCTTTATTTGCTTATCTTCCAAATTGTACAAGGGCAGAGTTTGAGAAACTCATAATAATCCAAATAAGGTAATCCTGAGAATGGTAAGGATGAGAAGCAAGATATTAGGCATTCCAAAGAAGGCATTTTGGTTCAGAAATGGTCAAGGAGGATTTCATTACCAACAGTTTGAAACTTTAACCAGTCTCCGATGCAGAGAAGTGTTCAATTAAGGAATGTTCATGTACGTATGAATATAGAATTGACACAAATTTATAGCTTGGAAAATATCCAAAGCTATGAAAAGTATAAAGAGCTTTTTCTTATTTACCCAAAATATCAAATTGTTGCATTTATCAGTCACCACATTGGGTTCTTTTTCAAGCATTACATACATGAATATTTGCATATCAAAACAGGAACAGCATGACCTTCTACACTTTCCTTGACACAGTGACTGCTCGACTCTTTAAGAAGCTCTAGCTTATGAATTGTGATGCCATTAATTTCTGTGCTAAGTTCTCACCAACAAATACATTGGGCATTGTCTTGGTGGATAGCACAATTGTATTTTCTATGATGGTTTCAACAATTATAATGAATGTATCTGCATATATTCTCATTATCTACTCCTTTTATATTGGAAGAAGAGTAAAATCCATTTTGTTAGAAGATAAAGACAAAAAAAAATTGTTCCAAGATGAACAAATTCTAAAAAATTGATAAGTCATCTAGGTAAAAAATATCATTATCAACTACCTGGATCATAGGGTACTTCTTCTCCTGGTGATTTAAAAACATTCCAGAACTTGTTCGAACGTCACTTTTAATTCCCTGCAGATAATAAACAAACAGTATTCAGATAAAACAAATTATGTTAACTAATCTAAGCAGAGAAACTAATATTCATGAAGATATGTTCTCTTTATTATTTAGATGATCATCTCCAATGATCATTGTGTTCTTTTAAACAATCACAGTTTATGGTATTAGTCAAACAAAAGGGCAATATATTGCCATATCTTCACTACATAATGTTGAATCTCAAAATCACTTCCTTTTCACATAAGAAATATACAATACTACATGTTTGTTCTACAAATTGGCCACACCACATAGGAAGAGAGTAAACTTTATCTCATCCATTTGCTTGAATTTGTTAGCAATTCAAGTTGTCATTAGTGTACATCCACAAACACTATGCACCAATAAGGGGTCACCGGTCACTCACAACACTTAGAAGACACCGGTAGACAAGCAACATAACGTACGCACCGGTAGATAAAGAACACCGGCAGACCGATCTAAGAACACGCACCAGTCTCAGTGTGCATAAGTTGAACCGGATATAAGGTTATACCGGTCTAAAGTGGCCTAAAGATCCGCACCGGATTTAGTGGATCAGTTTGAGTTAAAAGCAGGATTATACAGGACATCCACCGCTTAGAAGTGGAGTTAGCTTTTTAACAGGAGTTAGCTTTATTCAAACAGATGTCTTGCAAGGTAAACTCCAGATCAGAGCACAAAGCTTTTTGTTGATTGCATGATTTATTGCGGAGTTTGCAGCCTAGAGGTTCTATGAGTTAAGGGTTTCATTTTGGTGAACTCTCATATAAATATTAGTCATAGGATGCAAAGAAAGTTGTTGATTGTGAGTGATTGCATGGAGAAAAGGAGAGACATCTTCTAAGAGAAGAGCTGCAGACAGAGGTAGCAGAGATCAACGGCCAGGCAACCAGAGAAGAGGTATGATCTAATCAGACATTCAGTGTCATAACAGATCATCAATTCTATTAGTAGTGAAATCGTATTCAAATCCCTTTATTAGGGTGAACCCAATCGGTTCATTGTAAAAAATCCCCTAACAGGGTAACATCTTGTTGATGTTCAAAGTCCTGTAACTAGGCAACTCCTAACAAGGTTTAGATCTTTACAGATCTCTTGTAAAATCCCCTTACTGGGTAGCACCTTAACCAGTGCTTTGTAAGCTCCTAACAGGGCACCTTCATTCTAAAGTAGTGAAGTTGTGAGCTTTGTCTCACCGTGATTTTTTCCCTTGTAATCAAGGGTTTCCACGTATAAATACCTGTATTGATCTGTGTGATTTTGTTTATGCTTATGAATGACTGTTATATTCTGTTTAACAGTTAAGGTTAAGAAGTTCAGAATTAAAAGTATAACAGCGAGTATTTACAGATTCACCCCCCCCCCCCCCTCTCAGTGACCGGTAAGTATTAACAATTGGTATCAGAGCCTAGTTCTCTCTGCTTCAAAGCCTAACAGCTGGAGACAAAGATCATGGAGGTTTACCAATATCAAAAGTAGCTAGAGGAAGCCAATGACATCATCACCTCTCTGGAAAACAAATTGAGGAGCTCACTTGCAAAAAGAAAGGAACTAGCGCTGCAGCTGAATGAAAGCAATGAAACCATCGATGAACTCTTTGGGCAGAGTGGATCTGACGAAGCTGAGGAGGCAGTATCTGAACTCATGGAAAAGAATCAAATCCTAACCGATGAGATCTCTAATCTCAAAAGAGAACAAGAAGACAATGCCCTGAGGATGACTGAACTAATTGAGAAAAAGAGAAAAGTTGAAGACAAGAGAAATTCGGCAGTCAAGTCTCTGTTAGCCTCTGAGAAAGCAAGGGACCGGGCAGTGGAGGCCGTAGGGGCAAATGAACTTATCATTCTACAACTTCAAGAAGACATGCAAAGTGTCACCCAAGAAAATGCCCACATGCAGAAAGGCTAGCATGACAGGAATGAAGCATGCAATAGATTGTCTCAAGAATTGCATCAACTAAGGGAGTAGATGAACGAACTTGAAGAGACAAATGAAATACTGAGAAGATACAATGAAAGTTCAACTAAGCTCGATGAGCAACTCAAAGGTCAAAGAAGACACAAAGCTCAGACCGGTCTTGGTTTCACCGGTGAAAATGCAAAAAGGAATGGTGAGCCCTCTAGGGCAAAAGCAATCAAGAAAGATAAGATGAAATCGCTGATACAAAAAGGTAAGAATTTCCCTAACACATCTTGCAATCACTGTGGAAAATCGGGTCATAAGACTAATAACTGCAGGAATGCACCGGTAAAGACCAACAATAGCTACTGCAAGAACTGCTGTAAAAAGGGCCACAAGACCAGTGAGTGCTGGTCCAGTCCCACATCCGTGTCCAGCAACAACAAGGGAAGCTTCAGAGGGTACTACTATGCATGCAATAAATTTGGACACAAAGCACAAGAATGCAGATCCAAGACAATGGCATTTAGATCCCCAAAACCAATGCTCACCAAAAGAAGCAAGGACCTGAGCACAGTGAACTGTGTGAACTGTGGATTACACAACTACAATGGCTCTCGCAACAAGTCAACTGACACGAAGAAAATGAACTCACGGAAAGCAACTGGAGTAATCTGCTATCACTGCAACAAAGTGGGACACAAAGCCAAAGAATGTAGAAACCAGTCATCTGGCAAGAAGAAGGAACCGGTTAAATCTAAAGAGAAGATCAACAAGGAAGAAAAGACTAAGAAAACGGTCAAACAGATTTGGTTCATAAAAGAATCAAAGATCTCCGCTGAAGAGAAGACAAAGGAAAGATCACCATCTGCTGATGGCGATATTTCTTCAGCAAACTAAACCATGCGGGTTTAGAGGGAACCGGTAGATCCACTACCGTTCTCGATATGACTAGTGAGAGTCGGACTCATTTGGTCTACAAGATTAACCGATAAGGCAAGTTTACAATCAACCGGTTGGCAAAACTGAAGAAAAAAGTAGGTAAAGCATTTATTACTATAGCCGTTTAACAAATAGTTACCGTTTGGTAATTACCATCATAACCTAACCCTATAAAAGAAAGGGAAATTACTCGCAAGTTTTCACTTTGCTTACTTTGCGATTTAGGAATTCTTGTGCTAAGTATTATTTTCACGCTTTGATCACTGAGAAATCACTATCTGCAAATTACCGGTTAGCGAGAATGGCTTCATCTTCCACTACCGTGAAGTTGATCAAAGGAGATCTAGTGAACAAACCAGCATACAACATCTTGCCTATGCAAAACAGAGAAAATGACATGGCTGGTGCTCTCTCTTCCATACCAAAAGGAGTCCTCTTGACCGAGGATGTTATAGCATTCATTCATGCCAGACAGGAAGAACTCGGAGAAACCTTTATTCAAGGAGAGTATGTGTCGTTATGTGAAGAAGGGAAACTGCTCAACAAATATGCCAATCTGGTGTCTTCCGGTCTAATAAATGGTGTGTGCTACCCTACAATCTTCCGGGAGGACCAAGTTAGACTGATGTTGAGCTGTCTTCATGAACCAGGATTCTGGCTCAACAAAGGCGCATGTCACGAGATCACCAAAGAGGATCTCCACAGAGTGACCAGGTACAGTGACAAAGGGGAAGCGATAACCCTGCGCACCATCTTCAATTCTATCGTCAACAAGCTGACCAAGTCGAAGTCCGATGGTCGACTCATGGCTATTAACGACATTGAAGATGGAGTACGTTTCACGTCCACTGTTATCGGATATAAAGTCTGTCAGTCAAGCAACCTCAACAGCGTACCAGGTGGTGCAATTCATGCTGCACATCGCATTATGCACAAAAATGTCCAATACGACATTTGTGCAATGCTTCGGAACCAAATCTTTAAAAATATGAAGAAGCTTGGAGTTGTGAAGAAGAAATCTATGAAGTATGGAACCCTTTTGATGTGCTTGTACTTCTACTTGGATTTCTTTCCAGGTTTCGGAAAAGTGAATTGGAGAACCGACAAACCAATCATGCATCAAATCACTAAAATGGCAAATAGACAGGGACACCAGTTAAGCAATGCTATGACCAAACATTTCGAAGCCTTTCAACTAGAGATGCACGAGAGGGAAAGAATTCCGTCGGCAATTGTTGAACATTACGAGGATGAGGTATGTTTTCTGGTCACCACTAACAACTGCATTATTCAAGCAGTTGAACCAAGAGATGCATATGCTCCTGAGCTGGGTTACGAGATCTCAACAAAAGTCGCTAAGGCATATGCTGAGGCATTAAATGATGCAGATTTGGATCTTGGTGCCAATCGGTTCGGTACGTACACTGAAATTCTTCAAAATCTGTCAAAAAGGGCACCGATCAAAATTGTCTATGAAAGGACGCCTCTGGCAAGAAAGAAACCGGGGACAGAACAGCCCAAAGGCCGAAGGAAGAAAGAAGAACTGGCACCCAGCATCCAAGAGGAAGAACAAGAAGAAACAGACCCCAAAGTCACAGTTCCTCTGATTAGGAAGAAGAAGACTGCAAAAGTATCAAAAGAGGATCCACCTAGACGAGCCAAGCCCACAATTGACAAAATGGTGGAAGGACTGAAGAAGGCTGGAAATTTAGGCTCTGTAAGAAGAAGATATGAATTGAGCAGTGATGAAGACAAGGACAAAATTGAGGAAGCAGTAGCATTCTGCCTCCACAAATTCAATCTTCATCCCGGTGGACTTCACACTACTCTACCGAAACAACTTCTACAGAATATTGAGGCCCGGTGGAAAGCCTCAGAAGAAAGAGAAAAGGAGGAGAGGATATGGGCTCTTCTGGAGGTTCAGAATCACCTTACTCTGGACGAGGCAGCAGAACAGGTTGAACTGCATCAAAAAACTTTTGCAACTATAAAAAGGATAGGCCTAGTGCTTATTGGAGAAATTGAGAAGGTACACAATGAAGAAGTCGCACTATGGACCAAACTTCTTTAGACCCAGCAACAAGCAGAACAAGAAGCAGCACAAAGAACAACAACTAAACCGGCACCTGACATTGGTAAAGGGAAAGGAGTACTTGGAGAAGAAGCACCGGTACTAGTGGATTTAACCAAGAAACAAGCAACGAATCCAACGGCTTTCATCTCACCAAGCAAAGGTAACTTTCAACCTATGCATGTTGATGATTTAATAACTGAGGTTATGGACTTTGGAGAAGTAGACAATGCAGCCAAATGGTATAGTGTACTAAATGAAGAAGATAAACAAAAGCTGATTGTCAGGATCGTAGAGACCTTCATGGATTATAATAGGACCCCAAGGTACCACAAGTCCAAGTTCCCACCGGAACTAAACAACAGGCTACAAGCAAAATGGAAAACCGGTCTAAGTATGAACACCAGAATCACTAGAGACACACTACTAAAGGTCTGACCTGGTTTTAGTGAAGAAAGAATAAAGCCTCTACTAGAAGAAACATCCATGAACCTAAAAACATTTGATAGAGTCGTAGAGATATTGAATGGATATGAGAATAAAGTCTACAAAGACACTCTAGACTACTAGAACAATTATGACTTCACGGCATTAGAGAAATATGGCCCTCAGGATCAAAACAGACCTGTGCAAATAGAGGAGCTCTTAACTAATGAACAAACAAATGTTGAACAAGAAACAAAAATTGATATACCTATAGGGGAACTCCATACTGTTGAGAAGCAATAGCAAAAAGAAGACCCACCAGGAGAACAACCACAAAATGTTGAAGGTAGTAAGCCACCGGAAGAAGAAGTCCAACCGAAAAGCAAAGCTCATCAAGTAATGGAAGAGAACAAGGGGCAAGAAGGAGAGATCCCTGTCCACACAGAGCAGCTAAGACCGGAGCAAGAGCAAGACCAACAAGAACACAGAGACATTCCAAGCTCCTCTTCAAAAAGGAAACTGTCATTTGCCGAGGGAAAGGAAGCAAAAAGAAGCAGATTTACAGATACAGTGGTAGACATCAGTAAGATGTCAACAAGGCAACTAAAAGAATTGACCAAAAGAAAACAGGACATGGTCCTAACCAATGTAAAGAACATCTTGTACTACTTTGTCCCTGATGCTGACATAGATGAAGATGAACCGGTCATAGATTAGCCGGAAGTTTTGGTGCAAGCAATCGGTGAGGATCTAACAGATCCAGAAATAATAGCAGCCGACCACTACGAAAAGAAAAGAGTAGAAATACTCCACAAACAAGTTGATGATATCAAAGTCAATGTGACAACCAACCTGGGAATCCTCCAACAACAACTTCAAGAGGCAAGAAGTCTGATGTGCAGAACTTCAAACTTTGAATTATTTTTGCAAGATCTAACAAATAAGCCTGTTAAGACCACAGAGGACATCAAAGCTTTATCTTCCCAGTTTAATATACAGAATAAATCTGCAGTACATTATAGCAAAGAAATGACAAGTCTGGCTCTTGTCAAAAGGAAGACTACAGAAGAGGAAAGTAAGAGAATCCAAGATATTATCGGATTTCAAATGTTTCTCGCCCCAACATTTGACTCAATGCAACGCATTGCCGCTACAACAGAAGCTCTGATAAATGAACCGGATTACAAGACTGTTGAAGATATGGAAAACATAACTGTTTCCTTCATAGCAGCCCTCAAGAATATTGAACATATAAACAGTCAATGGGCACCATTCCTTCACTCGGCCAAAACAATTTACAAGGATATCATCACCAAACTACAAATGTGAAGTGAAGTAAAACCCTTTGTCCTCTGGAGGCAAAAAGGGGAAGAAAGTAGCAAGAAAAGGAGATAGAGAGCGAAGAAGAAGGAGAACAGAGGCGAAGAACAAAAAAAACAAGCGTACACCAGAGCATTTAGACAGGGGAAGTGTTCTACAGGACAGTGCAGAACTTTCAGTTAGGGGAAGTCAAGGGAAGTCCGGAACAGGGGAAGCAGTGTTCTACCAATACAAGGCACTGTGATCAGTGAGTGAAGTTTGTGTATAATTTTGCACCAATGACAAAGGGAAGATTGTTAGCAATTCAAGTTGTTATTAGTGTACATCCACAAACACTATGCACCGGTAAGGGGTCACCGGTCACTCACAACACTTAGAAGACACCGGTAGACAAGCAACATAACGTATGCACCAGTAGATAAAGAACACCGGTAGACCAATCTAAGAACACGCACCAGTCTCAATGTGCATAAGTTGAACCGGATATAAGGTTATACCGGTCTAAAGTGGCCTAAAGATCCGCACCGGATTTAGTGGATCCGTTTGAGTTAAAAGCAGGATTATACAGGACATCCACCGCTTAGAAGTGGAGTTAGCTTTTTAACAGGAGTTAGCTTTATTCATACGGATGTCTTGCAAGGTAAACTCCAGATCAGAGCACATAGCTTTTTGCTGATTGCATGATTTATTGCGGAGTTTGCAGCCTAGCAGTTCTATGAGTTAAGGGTTTCATTACGGTGAACTCTCATATAAATATTAGTCATAGGATGCAAAGAAAGTTGTTGATTGTGGGTGATTGCATGGAGAAAAGGAGTGACATCTTCTAAGAGAAGAGTTGCAGACACAGAGGTAGCAGAGATTAACGGCCAGGCAACTAGAGAAGAGGTATGATCTAATCAGACATTCAGTGTCATAACAGATCATCAATTCTATTAGTAGTGAAAGCGTATTCAAATCCCTTTATTAGGGTGAACCTAATCAGTTCGTTGTAAAAAATCCCCTAACAGGGTAACATCTTGTTGATGTTCAAAGTCCTGTAACCAGGCAGCTCCTAACAAGGTTTAGATCTTAACAAATCTCTTGTAAAATCCCCTAACCGGGTAGCACCTTAACCGGTGCTTTGTAAGCTCCTAGCAGGGCACCTTCATTCTGAAGTAGTGAAGTTGTGAGCTCTGTCTCACCGTGGTTTTTTCCCTTGTAATCAAGGGTTTCCACATATAAATACCTGTATTGATCTGTGTGATTCTATTTATGCTTATGAATGACTGTTATATTCTATTTATCAGTTAAGGTTAAGAAGTTCAGAATTAAAAGTATAACAACGAGTATTTACTGATTCACCCCCCCACCCCTCTCAGTAACCGGAAAGTATTAACAGAATTAGCATGATAAATTTTCTATACATCAATGATATCCATGCACTCCACCTTCATGTACTATCACATATTGATTTTGACTAAGTCCATAAACCAACTTTACTCATGCCTAGTCATGCCTAATTTAGCTTTAAACTCATGATCATGTGTAGTAGCTAGTTACTTAATATCTTGCATGAGCACTTTCTTCCCTTATTTGGTATTTATTTTGAGTTTATGCTCATTTGTAGTACCTTAAAAGCTTTCCAGGAGTCGCCATATGAAAAAGGAATGTGAAGCTGCTTCCCAGCCTGACATGCTCTGCAAACTCAAAGGTTCTGGGTCTAAATCTCTAACAAGCCAATAACAAGATCTTCCCGAACAAGCTGAGAAAGATAGTGCACATTTAAGTGTCCATACCGTTGATGCTAGAGTGTACTAATAGAGGAGCGTTGAGCTGCCATAGCAAGCTCCTGAGAATCACTAGAGTCAACAAGTCTGAAAAGATCATGATCCTCAACACCTATGGCAATAGTAGACTGAGTCTTCTGATCAATGATACTGCAGTGATGTGAACTAGAGCTCACATCTAGCTAAGGAGAATGTCTCAGAATTTGACTAATTAAGAGAAGGTTGAGTTCTATTCCTGGAACATACTACACATCAAAGCAAATCAGTTTCCTTCCTCCAGACTGAATCTGTACGTTGCTTTTTCCAACAATGGTGTACTCTTCTCCTCAAAAAATGACTGAATCTAAGAATGACTAAAAATTTGTGAACCAATCTTGGCGATGAGTGAAGTGGTGGGAGGCACCTAAATCAATGTACCAAGCAGAGAATTTTACATGATCTATAGGTCTTTTAGCCATGAAGGCGTACAAGGCAGACTCACTCTAGTCAGTGTGCTCTGCAGCATGTCCTTTAGCCTGCGAACTAGATTGCTTGGCTTGAGCACCTAAGCGTTTACGACACTAAAACTTCATATGACCAAACTTCCACAGTTGAACTAAATATTTTTCTTCTCCGAGCCTTCTGAGGACTGAGCAAAGGAATTATGCTGAGAAGATTGAGAGAACTAATAGTTGCCTATGTCCTTATGAACAGAGTTAGCTGAGAAAGCTTGTGTGTGAAAAAGAGCTGGTACCACTGCCGAATTGTTGTTTCCAGCGATCTTGTTCTGGAAGCATTATGCAGAGATCAGAAAACGTGTAATGACCCTTACTATAAAGGGCACTATAAACCCCCAAATCTGAACTGAGACAATTCGTCAAACACTTGGCATGCACTGAATCGTTTTGTTTGTAATGTAGTGTTTCAAGGTTGTAAATGTTGAGTAACAAATCCACAAGAACAATTGAGATAACAATGTCAATATTGAAATGAAGAGCAATGAACAATAATAGAACTCCAAGTAATAATGCAAAGACCTCAAAGCCAATGAATGATATTTCAAGGACTGTTTCTCTGTATTTATATGAACTGTTACATGACAAGAACTATGGCAATAACAAGTTCATTCCAAGCATCTTCTATGACTCCATACAATGCACTATCTTACTATGATACCCAATGCTCTTTCCTTGCTATATCATTACAATTACCATGATGATAACAGTGACTGATTACAATATAGCAATGACAGATTTTATGGACTGTTATGACAGTGACTTTCTAGACATGTACTGGACTGTGATAGCAATGCCTGAATATATGCAAAATTATGCAATTTTTGACATCCAAAACAATGAATAAGAACCTGGTAATCGCTCCTTAATGTCTGATTATAAACGCTGTTGAAACATTTCCCATATTGCACCCAAACCGTACCCAATCTGCAGGTGTGTACTGATCTGGTACAGGGCCGTACCTGGGCCGTACTGTACGGCTGCTGTACTAAATTCAGAGCCAAGTGATAGCTGCCGAAAATGATGGAAATAGGATTGCCTAGGGTGTATAAATGTTCCCTCAAATGCATAAAATCGAACTCCAGCTGATGTGTGAGATATGATCAAAAATATGGGACCAGGCCCTGATATGAACTACCCTGAAAATGCACCAAAATGATCTCCAATCTCCACCAAAATGATTCTCCAATGCAATGATGTAAAATAAACCCTTATTCAATCAATTACAAACCCTCAAACAATCTTCAGATGAGATCCAACATGAAATGGCTGAGTACCATCTCCAATAATGCAACCCTTCAAAAGATATTTCACTTCCTCAGTTATGCTAATCTAGGGGAGTTATCGTTCCCAAAGATCAAATGATATTTGCAGACCAAAAGACTACAAATTGCTCCACAATGGAAGAAGTAGAAGAAATCCCAAATCCAAGCATGTCAAAATGAAAGCCCAAGCCCTCTATTTAATCACTTTCTTGAGAAGTTGCTAAGAACTTCTAGAAACATCCAATTATAATGCACTTTATAATAAAATAACATTATAATATAAAAGTACATTTCTCAACTCAAAATTATAACAATGTAGGCTCATAACTGAATGTAGGCCCCACTACAACTGGATGTAGGCTCAAACTACAATAAGCAATCAACTGATCAACAAAAATGACTCTCTCTCCAAACCATTTGCCTACGAGAGTCGATGATAGGCAAATCCATCATGGAAGAACATGTCTCTAGAAAGGGGACATGACAAAACGAAACATCAAAATGAGTGGAAGCAATGTTGAGTGTTTCAACAAAGTTCTCATAGGAAGACGGTAGACTCTTCAAGGTGATCACCAGCATGTCTTCTTCCAACTGATCTTGAATGTCTTTGATTTTATTGAGATGATCCTACAAGGACAACTGTTCATCCATCATTATTAAAAAAAGAATGTTCTTCAGGAAGAATGCACGGCTCTTCTCAGAGGTTTCATGCAAGCTTTTGAGATGCATCCAAATTTCGACAGCTGTTTTGACAGAAGGAACCTGCGGTAGCTAATCGTTAGTGGCCAAAAGTTTGATGAGCATAACAAGTTCTCGATTTTGCTCATCAAATTTATCGTGCTCTTTGCCTTCTTCCTCGAGACGAGTAGTCTTGCCCAAAACAATTTTGTCAAGACATTTGTATTCAAAAATCATCATCATGCACTGCTTCCAAGTATTGTAGTTTCTACCATTGAATTTCTGACTGCCTTGAAGCAAAATATTCGTCAGAGATGCCATTGCAGAAGACTAGGGTCAAATGTGGTTGACCAAATGGCGATACGAATATGAAGGCAGAATACGTGCAACACGTGCTGATCAAGTTGTGAATAAGATTGATGTAGAAAAAAATAGGCACAGATTTTGAGATAACTATAGATTTTTTGGGCACAGATCCCAAGAAAAAATTTGGAAGACCGAAAAAAATTGGAGACATACCCAAAAATCCTCTCAAAAAACCCACCATGAATCTACAATCATATTTTCATTCAGACCAAAAACAAAAAGAGGGTTTGGAGAAAACCCTAGGCAGCTGAGAGAGAAGATTGAAAATGTCAAAAAAAAACTTGCCATAGCTGCAGAACTTGTAACAGGGAAGAAGAGAACTGTCATTTTTATGAGAAATGGCCTTAGCAATGGTCAAAAATGCCAAAAATTGCAAAAGAAATGTTGTTTTTTCTTGTTTTTGAACAGAGCTCAGCCTGTGAGTTACTCAAAGCCCTGGACAACCTCTGAAATGGTCAAAAGTTGCAAGAAAAACATTAAAGCAAGAAAAATAATTTTCGTCGAACATGTTGGGAGTTACAAGTGAACAAAATGTCGACCTTGATAAAATGACCACGAAGAAAGTTTCCATATTGAACAGAAAGAGAGTTTCCATATTGAACAGAGAGAGAATATGAAAACATAGAAGAGGAGTGACCATTAGAAATAGAAACAAATCTGCCAAAGAGAGAAAAACAAAAATAGAGAGATTTAACTCTAATACCTTGATGATATCAATTTGATGTTTGATGAAGCAATGTGTTGGAATGCCTCTTAGCTCTTCAAACACATCTCAAGATGGATGTATCAGATAATCAAGTATTTATTGAGCTACAAACCAAGTTACAAGCATATGCACAATCATAGTGTTTCCTACAGTCTCTCCACAGGCAATAAGTATCACAAACTTATGAGCATGAAAAAATAGCTTTCTGCCATGAGTAGCACAAATATTTGAGCATGAGAAAAAAGCTTTCTGCAACAGGTACCAATAAGATGTCAGTCTTTAGAGAGGCCTTCATAACATGATGAAGACAATTATTCATCTTACAGGAACAAAGGTGTGATTTATTCTAGAGAAGCATCTTGGTCATACAAATAAGGCTTGCTAAGAAGAGCATCAGATTTCATGTTATGCTACATCATGATTCACAAAAGAATGTTCATCTTCCATGTGTGAGACACTGTACTGAAAAGTGCACTGTCTTCTCACTTTGATCTCTCATCCTTGCTGAAGAAGATTTCTTTGCATTTTCAGACATCTTGGATTTCAGTCATCATCCTTCAGGGTAGTCTAAAACAGAACCAAATTGTATACCTTAACGCAGAAAAGTATTCCTATACAAATGCGAATAAAAGAAAGTTTTGAGAGGATCAACTAGTAGGATATTGAATTCAAGCAAAAAGCTACTATAATACCAATAAATTAATAATCCATGCCACTTTGAATTTGTACAGGGGACAACTTATAAAGTAAACACTGGATGGATCTGTCTAATCAACCTGAAAGTTAAATTGAACAAGCAATAATAATGTGAATAAACAAATATGGAAGGACCATCACACATTCAGAAAGAATTGGTATGGCAAATATAGCTCTTCCTTTCAACACGAACATGGTATCATTCATATATGTCAAATGTAATGACCCTCACTAGTAGGATCACTGAAACACCCCAATTTTGAACCGTGGCAATTCGTCAAACAGTTGGCATGCACTGAAATGTTCTGCTTGTAATGATGTGTTTCAATGTGTTTATTGTTTTGGCATCAACTATGCAATTGTGATAACAATACCAATGTAAAAAGTAATGCAAATGAGCAACAAAGGTATCAACTAATATATCAAATTCTGATTACACTTTCAGAATATATGAGACTGTGGCATCTAATACATAACAGCACTGTTATAGATTGATGACAACATATGAAATAGGATGTGAAACATATGAACCCTCTTACATGAATATAATCCTATCAATGCACCCAATTACAATGCAATAACAATGTGGCAATATCTTTGCAAATATCTGATTACCATATATCATGAATGACTGAGAGACTATGACAATAACTAGTTCATTCAATGCACTTCTATGACTCCATTCCATGCACTATCATACTAAGACAGCCAATGCTTTTTTCCTTGCTATGTCAATGATGATAACAAGTCTGATTACAAGGCAGATTTTGTAGACTGTTACAACCACTGAATTATGACAAAAAGTATGGACTGTTTCACATAAACAATGAACCTTAATATGCCCTTGCAATACACCCGTTTCTACTATATCAATTCAGTATACAATGTAGCAATAACTGATGACAATTGCAATGATAACAAAGACTGATTTCTGAATACTAATATGACTGTTACAGCAGTGCAGTCTACAACAAAAAGATATAATGGAACCTGGGTACGCTGTCCTTGATATGCTGCTGTCTGCTGATGCAATGTGGACTGGAAACAACCCCAAACTGCCCCCACAATGACTGCTGTACTGTCCTCTGCAACCTGCCGTACCAGGGCCGTACTGTGCGGCACCCACTGTAAATTATATGCAAGGTTTTGAGCCACCAAAAAGGTATGAACAGAATCGCCAATGATGTATTAATAATCCCTCCAATGCATAAAAATTATCTCTAAGTAGATAGGAAGTTATGAACAAAACTTTGATTCCAGGCCCTAATATTGAAGAACTGAAAATGTGCCAATTTGTCTTCAATCAATCACCAAAATGATTCACCAATGCAAGAGTGAATCTCAAACCCTTATTCCATCAATTTCAAGTCCTCAAATCAATCCTCAAATGAATTTTTCGGGTCTGCTTTTTCGGACTTGCTTTTTCGGACTGCTTTTTCGGACTTGCTTTTTCGGACTGCTTTTTCGGACCCGCTTTTTCGGACTGCTTTTTCGGATTTGTTTTTTCGCTCTTGCAACCAAAAAACTCAAACCCTCGAGTAAATCTGAGGATTCCAAATAAGCTCAACATGAAATGGCTGAATACCACTTCCAATGTGCAACCCTTCAGTAGATATTTCACTACCTCAGTTATGCCAATCCAAGGGAGTTATCGTTCCCAAAGATCGAATAGTATTTGCAGACCACAAGGCTACAAATTGCTTCACAATGAAGAAGTAGAAGAAATCCCAAATCCAAGCATGTTCAAATGAGAGGCCCAGCCCTCTATTTATTCACTTTTCTAAGAAGTTACTAAGAACTTCTAGAAACATCCATTATAAAATCATATTATAATGCACTTTATAATAAAGTAACTTTATAATATAAAAAAGTGCAATCTCAACTTAAAATTATAACAAGTGGGCCCCGCTAACACATAATAATAAAATATAATCTCTTAACCACTTCTCCAAGAGCAAATGTGACCATCTGATCTACGAAATGACTCTCTCTACATCGCCACCAGTCTACGAGAGCCCGTGATAGACTGATCCGGCACGCTAAACGATGTCAGCCAAAATGGGGACATGACATCAAATGATAGACTTACCAATATTGTGTATTTCTGTGGCCTGAATTTAGAGTCAAAAGTGTACGGCATTGAGAATTTATGACAGATGATGGAGCCATCACAATGTCAAACCCAATAAGAATCAAGCAGAGTTGCAGGATCTTTAGACCAATTACAAGACTATTCAATTCAACAACTATTTGTTTATCAATCAATTCAGTTACCTGAACCATTTCTTGTCATAGTATACCAATCACAACGTGTACCCAAATTGTTTATTGGTTCAAAAGTTCAAGTGTAACTTGATCAGTTACTGAAGACATTTACACTGTTTGAATCTTTTCCATCTTCTTGTGCACCTTGAACCCAAAACTTGATCAGTTACTGAAGATATTTCCATCTGTTTGAATCTTTTCCATCTTCTTGTGCACCTTAAACCCAGACTTACCAATATTGTGTATTTCTGTGGCCTGAATTTAGAGTTAAAAGTGTATGGCATTGAGAATTTATGACAGATGATGGAACCATCACAATGTCAAACCCAATAAGAATCAAGCAGAGTTGCAGGATCTTCAGACCAATTACAAGACTATTCAATTCCAACGACTATTCGTGTATCAATCAATTCAGTTACCTGAACCATTTCTTTTGTCATAGTATACCAATCACAACATGTACCCAAATTGTTTATTGGTTCAAAAGTTCAAGTGTAACTTGATCAGTTACTGAAGATATTTACACTGTTTGAATCATTTCCATCTTCTTGTGCACCTTAAACCCAACACAAAAATGTGCACTTCATAGTGTTTCCTGCAATTATTGTGAAGTTTGCAAGCTGTGAAGCACTAATAGTAATACATCTGAATCTCACAAGAATTTTGCTTAGGGCTGCAAATCTGACTCAGATGTACCCAGACTAGTGTGATGCTATAATTTTCTTGTGTGTGATTTTTTGGGGTGTGGCCCTGTGATGTCCCTGAATCCAAACAAATAAATAAGAAAGGAGAAGAGATCTAAGTCTCATTGCTAGCTGTATATGTAATACAAATATTTACTTTCCGTGACCTTATGCATAAGACTATAGTAAGGCGAGATTAATATTCAAAGTTTGTTATTATAGGCGGTTCAAAGTATTGAGGAGTTTGATACAATTAATTGGATGAGGAAATATATGTCTCTATAGTGGGACCAATTCATAGGAATGTGAAATATTCTATGCCACCATAATCAATTCACATAGATTAATTCTTCTCGTGAATGATACATTCCAAGAAGAGATAAACGTGGTACTTTGGACTAATACAGTCATTACTACATTCCCCATGCATCATGTGGTGGAATTCAAAATCAGTGTTCATTCTATTGTATCTCTTTGCACAACTTCTACCAATACTGTGAACCAAAACATGAGAGGTTATCTGCGTCGATAGTGGACAGATGTTACAGACAATTCGGCAATATGTGGTGATTTCCAGAATCCAGGGAGTCGTGATATATGTATCTCTATGTTGGATATGAGCCATGCAATTTTTGAGCAATGGCAATTATTGCTATTCATGGAGTGTCGTCACTTAGGGCCCATTTGATTGGTGGAATTAAATAATGCTGGAATTGTCAAATTCCAGTATTTGACAATTCAGGAAGATTTAAATCCGGAAAATGGTTTTTGGAATATGGCTGGAACCGTTTGGTTCACCTGGAATTCAAAGTGAGAAGATGCATTTTCTGCATTTGGTTCCATAATTCTGGAGTCGGAATACCACCTGAATTAGTTTCTTTTTTAATTTTTTAATTTCTTAACAAGAATGAAATATGATTTTCGTTATATGATTTAAATGTGATTTTTTTATGTGATTTAAGTGTTCTGCAGAATCGGCCACGAATCAGCAAATTTAAAAAACCCTTGAAATTTAGAGATTTTAACAATTTAATACTTATTTCATGCACCCTTTATTGAATATAACTTAAACACACTATAACATCATCAAATAGAAACTAACATACATAAACAAGGAACATAAATGATAAATCCTTCACATATGTTACATGTAAAATGTAAATTGTAGCTGAAGTAAATAGAAATCATAGGATCATAATGAGTCAAATCATAGAATGTATATAAGATAAAGATCCATAAGACATCAAATCATAACTAGGTCTTAGGTAGCCTTTGTTGGTGGATGTTTTCAAGTCTGTCTGTTGAGAAGTCATGTTTGTTAGGGATTTGGGCGAGAGCTAAGCTAAGTCTGTCATAGAGATGGGGTCGAAACCAAGTGATTTGTGATTAGACGAGTTAAAACCCTTTTGAGAATCCTTTTGCCAGCTTCAGTTTGACCTTAGAAAGCCATGATGGATTGTGGGAGGTAACCCTGCTGAAGGCTTGCTGAATCCTGAAATTTGGCTAAGTCTGGAATTTTTCGAAAACCCCCAAAATCTAGAATTTGCATCTTAACTCCTATGAAGCTGGAACCTATCTCAAACATCCTGAAAGTATTTATACAAATATAACTTAAAGTATACTTCTACTTAAATGTTATATTTGTTTAAATTCCTCCCGCCCCCTAGATCAATCTCCTCCACATTGATCGGAGAAGGCAAAAAAAACATTAAAAAAAGATGTGATTTTTTAAAAATTTGACTTGACTTTTTCTCAAGCCGCACGGCCGTTTTTTTGTGATTCATCCAGGCGATTTTGGCGATTTTTTGGATGAATCGCTGAATCGGCGATTCATGGCGATGAAATTGCCGATCTAGGTCAGCGATTCAAAAAAAATTGCCAAGCCCGAATCGAATTGCCAAACTGGCGATTCAGGCGATTTCAGGGCAATTGTCATTACTCTGGCCTATATTGTCTCGGATGCAGAGAAGAGGAGGATTAATAACTTTTTTCCTCCAAAGAGTTCACCAACTGAGTTGGGTAGTGGTATGCCTACTCAAGATAATGCAATCAGCAGTTTTGGATAGCAGGGGATATTGAGAATTTTACAACTTCACAGGCAGTCAATTAGAGTAGCAAAGATGCTAAACTACTAGGTATGAAAGACGGTCCTCCAACAAAGAGTACTGCTACTTTTGTGGAGATGGTTGTTCCTCATGCGTATCTAAATCACCTACATCATAGGAAAAATGTATTTGAGTTAAAAAAACATACAAGTTGCAGAGTTTCTTAATAAAAATATAGGTGACAATGTGACTTTGCAACAGGCGTTGGATCTGGCTGTAAAAGACAGAAATTTGAAATGTTACAGCAGTAAAATACAGCATAATAATTCATGTAGGGAATTTTTTTTTAAATCCGTTTGTATGAGACAAATGAATATATACAAACTGTAAGCCTTCTCCTATTTCACCATAACATCTTCCTATTAACAGCTAAAAAAATCCAACAAGCAAAAAGGCCCAATTCGATTCACTAAATCTTAACAAAAGGTAATTAAACAAAACCTATTTTCCTATTTCACAAAGATTAAGAAATTACTAACACCTGCTGGAATGAATAAAAACGATTTCCCCCTATTTCTAACATTACCAGAAGAGGTCGTAATTCAGTGGTGAATAATCACAGCACAGTGAATTTTACTACATCGATATAAACAAATGAGAAGAGAAAGTGCTTTTTTTCATTTGTAGAGGAATTACACAGTTCAGTACTAAAGTAGCAAGGGTGCCGGTGCATCGAAATCTCGTGTAATCCATGAGGCTCCCAAACGGACTTTTAAAAGTTTACGGTGGATTTACCTGCATATTCTATTTGATTCCAGAGGTTTTAGGCATTTCTTTTGAATCGTCACTAATAATGAAAGGCTTATTAACTTCTGGTTCAATTGCTAACATTACCTCAAAGGTCGGAAATCTAGGAAATCAAATATAATAGGTGAGTAAATGCAAAATCTTCTCACTGTCTAATACACTGAGCAGCCCAATTTCAAATTGCATTTCATATCCACAGATGTATTTAGGTGAAGATAAGATTTATTAGGTGGGAAAACTGTGTTCTTAAAACCAGTAGTCAACTGATCTACACACATTTTAACTGAAATCCCTGTTCTTAAAGCCAGCACTCATGGATACCAAACAAAACGGCATTAACATCCACACAAAAACTAAGAAATGAAGACCCAAACCTAAAAAATAGATGCGGTGCCGCAATGCTTCCTTACACACTCTTGTTTACTCTCGAAGCTCCATGAATGAATAACCCTATTAATCTGCAGAAAGCTCTGAAGCAACCGAAAACATTTGCAAATACATATGATGACCAAAGTAGTCGAAGCCCTAAAAACCCAAATGGCAGAATTTTCCTTTTTAATTCAACACAACATGGACTTCAAATTTTATCAAATTTGATTTACCCCCAATTCCCATTTAAGTGGGAATTAGAACTCATTTTCCAATTCCACCTTTTTAGAAGGAAGATTAAAAGGCTAGTTTTGAGGGTAAATGAGAATTAACAAATCCCTATTCCATTTTCAAACATAGAATATGTCAATTCCGAGATTCGACAATGACAATTCCATCCCAATTCCACCAAACAAACGGGCCCTAAAGTTTCTACGAGAAATTCTTCTTTTGGTCTTCCCAAATTTGGGGAATTTATGAAGAATACTTCCACTATCAAAGAAATAGATGACCTGACTATGACCAACAATATATAATGTACCGGGTTGATTAAGACTACCAACTGCCAGTAACTGCCAACTCCAACCACTAGTCAGAAACTTATCTCTTCCATTACAAAATATAGCAATGTTTATTTAGCCAACTATAACTACTCTTTTGCCAACTACAAAATGTAGACCACTCAGCAGGAACATCAAGCTAAGAAACTCTAACTTTCTAGCACAACCCAGCACTTGTTTGGTGTATTACTGAACAAAAGAAAGTCATAAAGAAGCAAAATGTTTATTTGTTGTCTTGTATTGACCTTATAGCTGTTTTTGTTTGATTCAATTTATTGAATCATCACTGTTGAACCAGTTTATTGGGATGCAATGATATTTGCAATTTCCAATTTTATGGGAGAAAATATTGAATATGGTCATAATCATTAACTATGAGGCTAAGATTACCAAGTTTTTGAAACAAACCAATTTGTGCTAGCTATTCAAGGCATTAGCTTTGTGCACAAGATCACTCATCTCTTCTTGATAATTCAGGCTAAATGAAATTATATGTACATTGAAAAGCAAATAAGACCAAGACAATTCCTTCTACAAATTAGAACACAACGATTATTAATTATAATATACATGCCTTGCCTGTTTTAGTATCCACCACAGTAGAAACATGAAGTCTAGGTCGAGCAATTGCAATCAGATAATCACACTCCTGCAAAAGGAAATCACAATATCAAAATGGAGTGCAAACAATAGACTTATAAATTAGAGATAGACTATATACTCTTAATAAAAATTGCCGCTCATTTTCATACCCTTGTTTCCAAGAATAATAAGAAACTAAAATTCCTTTGGATTCCAAAGACAAGGGCAATACAAACTCATAGTAAACATTTGGAAGTAGAGCGCAAATAAATCTAGAAATTAAAATAAATTGCAGCTACAAACATGGAAACACATTATATAGCAATCTCATATAGAACCCATCAATTTTTCAAATCAGCACAACAGCTTGGACAGGGAGAAAAGATCCCATATTCCGGTGAAAAGACTGCTGAGTAATATTAACAGTGATAACTGTAGCCAAAGATGGAAGCTGTGAAATGTTTCCTTGTATTTTAAATGTTTCCTGAATAAAATTGAGATTTTGGATTTCCACAATTTTCCAGGATAAAATGCATATACGTCTTTTCTCTAATATGCAGGAATTATCAAGACAATTTCAAATTTCCAAGCAACATTTGCAATCACAACAGGTCATAAAATATTGGACAAATACCAATATTTACCCTCACAAAGAATGTATGACATCTTTCAATAATTCAGAAATTAAATATGCAAGAACCTGTTTTGTCCTTAGGCTGGGCAATCAAAACTTAAGCCACTTGGTCAACAGCAACCAAACCATTGTAGGTCCCAGGTCTCCTTGTTTTATTGCAAATTGTGAACTTTTTATAAACTTCCCAGTTTTCCCTTAAGGTGGCGGCCAGTCAAAGGGATCCAAAAGAAGAGGCCTACATGCTATGCTCACAACAATAGCTCCCACAAGTTATTTTCTCGAGAAGTCTTCTCCTAATGGCTGTGCTGGGTTATTTAGGCCCCTCAAATTCCTTTGTTCTGATCTGTTGCCTTCCTCAATTTTGCATCCTTGAATAACTCTGATTCGTGCTAAATTTAGTAAGGCTGATGATGTATGATGCTAGCGACAAATGGTGGGTCAGCCAAAGTTATACACACACCTTTCTTTTTGCAAATAAAACTACAAACTACACACACCTGCAATGCTGAATCTGATTCCATGCGCCTCTTACAAATCATGTCAGACCATTACAATTCCCTCCTTATTCGTAGACAATAAATTTATCTTACATATTTGGTGAGGCTCGCTTTTTTTGCAACCCATATTAATACATGTGGGATCAAGGGTAATTTAGCAGCAAATAAAATATGTCATTTGATTTATTTCAAACAGCAATACCTATTAAATAAATAGAAAAAAAATTTGGTTTTCAATCCATGTTACTCGTAAATCTGCAAAATTCATTAATGATTAAAGCACAAATTTGACTTCTAGACAAGGCGAACACTAGAAACCAGAAGATTTTCACTCTCAAATTTCCAAACATCCAAGAGGGTTTCTGCTATGCCCCTAACCCTATATGTGTACTGTGTTATGAGTCTGCCTTAGCTTTTTAAAAAAATACATAATCTTTATTACAATCATATACATAAGAGTTATATTTAAATTATCTAAGTTGACCTAGGTGGTATCCAAGGCATACGTATGGCATATAGAAAAGGTATAGGTTAGTTATTATGATCATGTTGAGTATTGAGTTGTTATTTAAGACTATCAGAGGTATCCCCCTCGAAGTGGATTAGGAGGTTGCCCCCTCGAAGTGGCATATTATTATCAACTATTTACAGCATATTTTCAATTATATTCATCTTGTAAAAGTTATTTCATTGCAAGAGGTATCAGAGCATGATCATGGCACCATGAAGGCAAGGATTTATCAATTTTGGAGGTCATATTGGAAACCGCATATCTTTTGAATTCGAGTGATTTTTTTTAGATACTTAAATATTGCTCCTAGGACGACCTATATATATATATATATATATATATATAAGATTGTGTACCTTATTTAAGAGTTAAGGTAGCCACAAGCCAACTACTTACAACATAATACACACTATAGGTTTAGGGGCATAGCAGTTTCTGACTTCAAAGAAAATGCTGAAACAACGCTCTGCACAAAGGTTTCTTAAATTTTCTTACTGATAAAATGAATGTTTTTCCTCCAATCTTTTCATTTTGAGCTTTTTCCAACAACCCTTAAACGCAATTAAAAATTTCAGTGAGGATTAACAAAGGAACCAACTATAATATAGCAGATAGTGAAAGGCTCTCTCAATCAAGGTGTGATTGAGACAAAGAGGTCAACGAAGTCATGGAAGATACTTAGGATCCAAGATAGGATGCATAATTTTAGGAAGAGAGTTCTGATTTATAGTCATAGCAGTCTCTACTGAGAGAAATTTTGCCTCATCAATCCTGACAAGACCTTGGTCATTCCTCCAAGACTATTTTTCTCTACTAAAACTCATTTGGTGTTGTGAGGACCAGTGACCATCTTGCTTAGCTATCTGTGGCCTTTTCTGTAGATTTGTGGTGCTCAAATATTGTTGAGAAAGCAATTGCGTTTGTGGTTAGTCTATTTATGGAATTTTGATGTGTGTATTAACTAGATCTAATACTGGTTTATAACAAAAAGAAGGTTGTCTTTATCTTTGTTGTTTTTCCTTCACAAAATTGATTTAGAAGTGTTTTCTATGGATATGACTAGAAAGATTCCTTTTGGTTGCTCATCTTTTGTATTGATGGTTTGGAGTCAATGGCATGGTTCAATGTTAATTTAAAATTATCAAGGATGTGGCGATGCTATTCTGGCTTCCTTAAACATCTTTCCATCTCCTCCCCACCCCAATTTGTTAAAGCCTCAAAAGAAATTGATAGCCTTCCCTGTTTTGGGGAGGAGGGTCACTTTAGATTTTCTTACATAAGCTTGCAAAAGCTTATAATCCAGTTTGTATTCTTTGTCATTTCTCAAATCAATATCTGATATAGAAAGAAGTAGTTTAATGTCAGTTCCAAGGGTGGTCATTCTTTGCGTTTAATTTCTGTTACTGTCTTTTAATCATATTGGTGTGCAATCTATAATGCAAAACTCTAGCTAGACGAACATGTTTATGTCAGACTTGGTAGCAAAATGGAGTGTTCTCACTGTTTATTGTTCAGAGAAGAGAAAAGGAAGTGAATAAAATCTGTTTGTTGGATCAGAGAAGAGGAAGCCAATACAATGTTCTCTCAAAAGTCAATTCTTAATAGGCAATGTCTTGACACTGTTTAGTGGATCAAGACAGCAAAATGCTGGATAGTTAAAAATATTCTAGACATTTCAACCACAACCAGCTTAGCAGTTCAGATGTAGATATAAACCACGCTCAGGCTTGTTATAATATATTCCTTAGGATAATTTTAAAAAAGATTATTTCTACAGCAGCACTCCAGTATCTGAAGTTGAATTGGAGGATTTGATGTTAGCTGTGTTTACAGTGAAACCACTGTCGGAAGAATTCCCATCTCAATGATTCCAAGCTTACTGGGACATTTCCAACTATAGCATTTGTGTACTAGGTGATTCTATATCATCCCCAAATTTATAACTCACTGAAACCAGCCACTGCAGCATAAAATAATTTTACTGATCCAATTAAGATAAGTGAAAGTTACTCATTTGACTGACGAAATTGCCCTGCGGCACTTAAAAGGGACTGGCATTTAAATAGTTAAATTTGTCTAAAGCATAGTTTAAAAAATCGCCGGATTCGGCTGGACTCGCAAGTCCAATGGCAAGCCGATTTGACTCGCCATGGACTCGCGAGCCGAGTCCAGGCGAGTCACTCCCACTGGAATTCCGAGTCTGAGGCATGGACTCACATGAGTCAGACATCAGGACTCATGAGTCTGCAGCAAGGACTTGCGTCGCCCAGAAAAGATACCCAGTAATGGAATAAAGTGATATTTTTTTACTTTTTCATTCATTTGCTATTTGCTCTTAGTCATAACAAGGTTTTAGGGTGTGGAGAAGTTGAAGAATCAACATCAAATCAGAAAAATACATCAAAAAAAATTGAGTTATATTAGGAGAGGGAAGAGGAAGATGTAGTCTTTAGTTTGTTGCTTTTCACATTTGGACATATCATTATATCTAATTTTGTAAACATTTATAAACTTATGCTGCTGTAATACATTTTAAAGTTCGCAACTATGCAGAGATTCCAAATATTTAGTGTTTGAGATTCATATGACATGTGTAATGTATCAATTATGGCTCTTATGTTCTCTAAATGCATTAATTTCTTTTTGTTTTTATGTAAAACTACGGTTTGTTTTTTTGCCGAGTCCTTTCCCGAGTCTTTTCCGAATCCGAGTCCGAGTCCAATTTTTTGGTCTGCCTAGTCCAAGTTTTTCAACTATGGTCTAGAGCAATTGATTGATGAGATTAGCACTTGAGGCTCCAATTAAGCAAGCATTTAAATTTGACATAAACATCACCAATTGGCTGAAATAAAAATCCACCATGGATGTCAACTAATGATACCCTCCCAAACAATTGTGATTTATATTATTATTAGCATTATTAGTGGTCAACATATTTGCATTAGAGTTTGAAGTGGGTTTTCAAAATGAGTGAAGTAAGCTCCATGTCTTATACTAAAATCAAAACCTATTTATGCTAAGCAGTTGGCAATTTTAATGCCTTATGGAATCATAATTTGAAGACATTTCATAAAATGAAACAAAAAATATAGCCACATCCTTATAATGGATTATAGCCTCTAGCTAGTGCATTCCATGAATTACTGAAGGACTCATTTTTTTTTTTTAAATGTAATCTCCATTAGCTTCTAGGATGGTCTATCCTTTGTTGATAGCTAAATGGACCCCTCTTAGAAGAGTTGTAGATTCCACCAATATTATTATTACATGATAATATTATTATTACAGGCTTTGACTGATCTTTATGATCTTCAATAACCTCCTTTGGCTGCAGGACATGGGTTGACTTTGAGCTTGTGTATTTAAATTCAATTTGATGTAATCTACTTAGGATGTCACCATCTCACCAAGAGATTGATTCCCTTTTCAATCCATTGAGAAGGAATCATCTTAAATACTGGTAAATAGTATAACTGCTAACTAATGCAATTAATTTGATGTATAGCCACTAAATTTTTCTTCAAGTTACACTTCAGATCAACACAAAGTCCTTGGAATATAGAATTTGTCAAAAAATAAATTAAACACATCATGATGAAATTACACATGTCAAGGTCACGACACTCATTTGTCTGATACAAAATAATGTGTCACCAAAGAACAGATATCAAACAAATCAAATAAACAATGCATACCTCAGGACTCAGAAAATTGTGGAAAACAATAATTCTTGGGGACCAAGAAATTATTTCAGGTTTAACCTGTTCAAAAAGCAAACATTTAATTAAAAGCAGTTCACCAAACTTTTCTTTCGTGTTTGGGTAATGACAAGGGCACACACACCGTTACATAATTGACATGAAAAAACCTAAACTATAAAAGAACTTGTCTTCATTTGAAAACATAACATTGCAACATACAAATCCAATCCGAAGCATCCTCGCCTCTTCATCCTGCTCCCAGGGCAAAAATCCTGGCTATGAAAAAATGTATCAGAGAAGGAACTTCATTGTTAACAAAGGGAAAATTATCACCAAATAGAAACTAAAAATATTCATCAAGAACAGAAAAATTAAATTTAAGAAAAGCAAGAAGTGCACAAGAAGGAATGATTAAAACTGCACTGAGCCAAAAAGCAATATAAATATCAGTCCTCAGCGGACCCATCTTCCAAATTTTCTATATCCATCTGTACTGTGCATACATATTAATTATCTTTAACAAATAAGTTTCATTCTGTATCTACTGTACTTGCACATTTTGGCTTGAACAAATAAAACGTTATGCAACAAAACTGTGAGCTACCAATAGTCGAGTTCGTCAAGCCCCATAGTTTGGCAATAACTAGTCAGTCACTCATCAAGTTCCATGATCACTATTATTAGTAAACCACTGAGGTTGAAATTACCACTTCAGGTGAAAGCATGTAAAGTGATCACTTAAGTATAAACGTTGGAGAAAAAATCATTCTCAAAGGTATTTAGCCAGATAGAAGCTATTCAAAACAGGTAAAAAACGGTTTTAGAAACCTAAAAGGATTAACCAACAAAGAGTTGAATTATCCATTGTATCCTTGGTGCAGAGCAAAAACATTCTTTCCTGTGAGGTTTGAATTGATACACTCCATATTTGTTGCAAATAACCCCATGGCCATAAGTTGTTTGCCTTGAGCAGCCAAGGAAAATGGTCAATTTTCAATATACTTAAAGGATGCTTTCTAGATGAGGAAAGTCCATAATATGTGTTACACTGTTCTATAAAACATTGTATGGTCTAGCCTTTCACTAAAGCTGCACCATCCCATAATTGCTATACCAGATATGCCATGTGATTCTTTACTCCTAGACTTGATACTAGGGTGTAGGAATCAGTGGCAACAGACATCATTTTTTTATTTCAACACCCTACAATAAGGAAAATAAGACATGTTTAGACATCATTTTTTATTGCAAAGTATTTCTAATTTATAACTTCAAGCCTAGTCTGATAATCCCTTTTTGCATTTGAAATGATCATTCTGACAATTTAACCCACCCATATTTGACTATCAAACCCATAGTATCTTTGAAATCTTTACACCTTTTGATTTCTTCTTTGAAGACTCTTTTAGACCACATCTTAAGCATTTTCACAGCTTTTACCCCAGCATATTTTCTACTTATCACATGTATGTCTTTTGTATTGTGTCTTCTTTCCATATGTATGAAGATCAAAAATATGCATATGAAGAACAAATTTCCTACTTTCTAGTTTGTTTCTTTGAATATCTTCGTCAGTATTGAAATCCATTACAAGAGTTGAAGTCAATTTAATAACACATCAGTTTTTTTTCATAGATCAAAAAAATAACACATCGGTTTTCAATTTATTATGATATCTTTTCCCTTTCTTTCAAACTCTTACCTCTCTAAGAGAAGTTTGATTATGGCCATAAAGGTGCCAAATCTCTACAAATTTATCCAATATAATCTTAAAAGAATGTTGTATTTTACTTTAAATTTCAATATTTCATCAGCATGGTCCAGTTTAGTTTTAAATTTCAAGTTCATATTTCCATCCTCCGAAAATCTTTCCACAAAAAGAAATTCTTACGTTGATTTCAAGTTAAATAAGTTTTGATTCTAAAACTGATACTACACCACCATTCTCAGGCTCCATCCAAGTTGGAAAAGTAACTTTCATTATAAAGATTCTTCACCAAGCTTTATCATCTTCATTCCCAGCAAAAGATTATAAGGCATCAACACTTTCAGAGAACATTGTTTCAGCAAAGCCAAATTTATCACCAAGAATGGAGGATATATCATCAGGCCCTAATACTGTACTCAAAACCTGATATTCTACTAGAATTTGCTTGAGAGCTACCTTTATGCCAACATTATAAATTTATTTTCATCTTAAGAAAACCACTCGGTCCTCCTTATTCTGGTCATGCCAGGATTGTGAGACCTCGTAGAGGTTACAATCGACAGTGGCACCCCACCTCTAGTGGTCCTCAGAGACGGTCCGAGGCTCACTCTCGCCCCGGACCGTATCCTTTGGTGTTGGATTACTTCTCGTCCGAGAAGAGCTTCTAGTCGCTCTCTCTCTCTCTCTCTCTCTCTCTCTCTCTCTCTCTCTCTATGGCTCTTCTGTTGGTTCTTTTGCTTTCTTGTTTGTTCTTTCCCCAAACACCATTTGGTGCTCCTGTTTTTGGCGGGTGCCTTGTTTTATGCTTTCAGTCCCTTAGACCCTTTGGTGGCCTCTTGTTGCACATTAATAATTTATCATATCATATCATATGTTTGATCCTTACTGGTATTCCTAACCGATAACTAAGATGGGGGTTGAATCAGTAATTTCAATTTCTTTTTCTTTTTCTCTTAATTATATATTCTTGATAATACAGAAATCAAAAGAATATTATGACAATCATAAACAGAAATTAAATGCACATGTCAACATAAAATTTATACGTGGAAACCCTCAGATAGAAGGAAAAAACCATGGTGAGATAGAACCCACGAAACTCCACTACTGCAGTAATAATGTTTCCCTGTTAGAGGCTTACAAAGCACTGGTGAAAGTGCTACCCGGTTAAGGGATTTAATAGAAGACCTGTTAGGATCTTGACCCTGTGAGGAGTCGCCTTATCAAAGGACTTAAAACACCAACAAAGATGTTACTCAGTCAAGGGATTTATACAATGGAACCTATTAGGGTTCACCCTGATTGAGGGATTTAAATATGCTTCACAACAAAAGCAATGATCTTATGATGACACTATATTTGTCGATTCAGATCATACTTGTTCACTCTTTCCTCTGCTTGGTTGTTGAATCTTTATCTCTCCCTTTCACCTTTTGTGTCTTTGTTTCCTCTTAGAAGATTATGCTCTTCTGCTCTCTCTCGCTTTATGCTCTTGATTTTCAACAACAATATTCTCATGTCTTATGACCTGTATTTATAAGAAATTATCTTATTAAAAATACATCTAACAGTTCTGCCAAGCTGTAAACTCTTCCAAAAATCACGAATGCAAAACTCTTGATCAAAAAGGTTGCAAACTGATCTTTAGTTTACTTCGAAACGCTCGCAGAAAAAACAAAGCTAACTCCAGTTTAACTGAAAAACACTCCGCATAATCTGGTTCGGATTATCATGCATGCACTTAACCGGTGTGTGATATGTTGATATTATGGCCTTTACGGCATATAGATCAACCATCTTGAACAATTAAAGGCAATAATAATAAATATTAGATATATATATATATTTATTATTACAAATCAATATAAATAATAATAATAAATAAAGATGATATTTATTACTTATTGTTTGATCGATATTGATTACATATATATATAAGTGGCAATTTAAATAAATAATAAATAAAAGGCTATTTATTATTCTACTTGGGAGGGCCCAAGTCGGCCACCTTGGGTGGTGGAGTTTATCTCCTAAAAGCACCATATATATGTGGATTCGATCCTTGATGAAAGATCATCAAAAACATAACATGATTCTATTCAACCAAGGATCGATCTTCTAAGGGCAAGATGCGAATGCAGATCAATGTCCTTCTACATGCAAGCAAAACTTTAAGGCAGTGAATTATCTGATCTGCCTGGAGTAAGAATTCATTATGTTATTCAAGGCTTGAAGGGCGAAATTATCAAAGATAAAGGCTGCGATTTATAACCTGCGATCTTACCTGGTTATTTGAGGATTGCGAAATATATATATATATTGGGATATATATATTGTACACTCAGCAATGTTTGAATCAGCGAATTGGGTCAGACTTACATCTGATCTTGGAGTGCAAATTTATATGAAGTCAAATCTGATCAGTATTGCATAGGATTTAATACCATCTTATATGCTCAAATCTACAAGAGACAAATTCACACTTGGTGCAAATTTGGGACAGTATAAGTTCAGATCCAAGGTGGAATATATCGTAACTTAGAGCATCCAAGAGCAGATTTGTAGGCAACATAAGGGCTTCAAATCCGGGTATCATCTCGCCTTTCTTGTGTTTATTTTTCTATATCCTGTGCTTAGTGTTCGGAAGACCTATATAGTTTGATCATTCCTTCATAAATCTGGAAAATACTAACATGGTTTTTTTCAATTTTCAGATCTAGGAATACAAACTAACTCTTTCAAAACTAAGAATGGCAACTGCGGTTTGGCCCGGAAATAGTAAATTGACTTTACTTCTTATTATGAGGTTTTGATTTGCAATATCTTTGGTTGCCCTCTATGGGAAAACTTATTGGTTCTCATTGACTAGGAAGATATGGGTAGAACTCCTTGGAAATTTTTTAATTGGATCAAGAGGGAGTCTAAAACCTTGTAAGTAAAACTAAGTCTCAGAAGGAGCTGATAGGGATTACATAAAAACTCTCACCATATTGATCTAGAGGGAGTAGATCATCTTGAGTTTAGAACACGGCATGTATGATTTAGAGGAGTATAATCATGGGCTCTAGTGTTGTGTTATAGGACCATAGCTGGTTAATGTCATACCTTGCATATCTAGCTGATTATCTGCTATTAGCACAACTAGATGGGATGCATACGTCACATTGTGTTGCAACAAACCTTCATATTGTTTGGCATATGATGTATGGGAACATTAACTATTTCACATTGGTATACAAATACTAATTTTATGCATATGCATTGGCATTATTAATGTGTAGGAAGCACACTTGGTATATTAACCTTACAGCATTGACTCATGTTGAGATATTGGTTTATAATATACCTTGGCATTTATGTGTGGAATTGTCATTATCTGTAGAGAATATGATTCTTCGTTAATAGCTGATTGGATCAACTATTTGGAATGTCTGTTTAGCTGATTGACATAACTAGTTTTTAACAGCATACTTTGCCCAGGCATACGTTATCTTTTACGCTGTTATAAAGGAATATTCTTTGCAGATTGTTAGCCTTTTGATGTATAGGCACATACATTGGCTTTATGTAACATTGGCTACATATTGGCATATGTTTGTATGAATGGATCATACTTCCCATACTAGCTATATGTCTTAGCAGCACTACTTCACAGTAATTGGTTGTCTTCTATTTATTAGTTGTTCCAATTAACCGATTGACCTCCTAGTGCATATTATCTTCTCTTAAGGCATATTTTCAAATTGCCCTTCAATTATTGGATAGATTCAAGCTACCAAGAAACATACCTTGAGAGGGACTTTAGATCTTGTTAGAGGGAGAAGATAGGATTATCTAGAAGGAGTAGGTCACCTTGAGTAACATATACCTTGGTATGACTTAATTATGGGTATGTGGTTTAAGAGGGAGTTCATTCATAGGCTCACTTAATTTTGTGTTATGAACTCCTTCCTTATGTCATGCTGATTACTTGCTATGGAAGCATATCTTGAATTGACATATTTCTGTTTTGTATGCATGGAGGCATACTTTACCTTAGCATATGTTTTACTTATGTATGGGATCATACATAGCTGATTAGCAGCATACCTTGCATAAATTATACTTCTATTATGCATGAGGAGCATACATTACATTATGAACAGTTACATTAACTGATTAACTGTTTCTTTATTGATGCATGGGTGCATACATTATTGATTAATGAATGTTGGAACATACTTACATTGGCATATGTTGTGTATGTTACATTTTACAATTGACATATTTTATGTATGTGTGAGAATATACATTATGATACTTAGAGATAATGTTGTTGTATGCATGGGAGCATACTTTATATGGATATACGTTATCCTTTATATATGCTTGGCTATTGATCATATATATGTGTGTATACATTTCTTTATAGAGGGAACTATATTGCATCTTGTTGTGATCACATTGCACATGGTTATATGTTGGACAAATTCGGTTACCTTTATGTGGTGAGACTTATGTGATTATTCTTATGCTTATGACTAAGATTTGTCTATGGATACTAGATGAATTATGTTGGTTCTATGAGAGAATTGCATTTGGATATTGGTTATTACATTTGGCTACTTGATATGATTCTATGGAGCATGCGTCATTTGTATACTTTAGCATGTATGTATGGAGCATACTTTAGTGACTTATTGTGTATGTATGGTTCATACCTTCTTTTATAGCTGAGTCTATATTTATTGATTATAGCTGAGACTATATATTACATGTGGTTCTATGTGTGAACACATTTCTTTTGAGCTTGATCCTTATGAGTATAAGATCATACTGGTTACTCTTATGCTTATGTGGATTCATGAGATAAGATTTTGATTATGAGATACATTTGGTTATGATTGTTCATTTGGTTACACTTATGCATATGGCTAAGTTGTTTCTTATGAATTGGATACTTGAAGAATATCCTGGATTTGATATTCTTCTCATGGCTCAGAGATCCATTGTTGAGCATTTGGTGGACATCATGGACTTGATGTCTGGAGACCATTGCTCCGAGCACTTGGTGAATATCATGGACTTGATATTCGTTAGACCAATGCTCATGATATCATGGACTTGATATCTTGTGGATCAGGGATCGACATCTGAGTAATTGGTAGACGTCATGGACTTGATGTCGATAGGCCATTACTCCGAGCACTTGGTGAATATCATGGACTTGATATTCATTAGACCAATGCTCTTAACATCATGGACTTGATGTTGTTTTGATGTCATGGACTTGACATTTCTTGAGTCTTGGTGACTCGTGGATTTAGTTATCCACAAATTGGTTGGTATACATCATGGACTTGATGATACCATGAATATCATGGACTTGATATTCTATTGGCTGAGTCAAGAGGACTCGTGGATCTAAATTATCCACAAATTGGATAGAAAACATCATGAATTTGATGGTTGACTCAGGATAACTCGTGTTTAGAAAGTATCATGGACTTGATACTACCTTGAATATCATGGACTTGATATTCAAAGACTCAAGGTGACTCGTGGATCTAGGAAATCCACATTTGGATGGTAAGCATCATATGATATGATGTTTCTCATATGAATATGAGATGTATGGTTGAGGAATAATGAAGAACATTTGTGTTCTCATTATATCTTGTAGATAGAGATCTACTATCATAGATAAGAGATCTATGGCATCATTGGATAAGGAATCCATTTTTTGTTATGTTTTGTGCCTTGAGTCACAGAGACTCATGGATCTAGGAAATTCACATCCGGTTGGTAAACATCTTGTGATTTGATGTTACCATGGAAAGATGATTTTCATATGGATATGAAATCTATGGTTGCGAATGATAATGAACATATGTGATCTTATCAAAATTGGTAGAATGGAGATCTACCTTCATAGATGTGAGATCTATGAAATCCATTTTGGTTATATTTTGTGATTAAAGATCTATGAGTTGATCTTTGCCTCAAGTCCACAAGGGAGTGTTGATATTATGGCCTTTACAGCATATAGATCAACCATCTTGAACAATTAAAGGCAATAATAATAAATATAGGATATATATTTATTATTATAAATCGATATAAATAATAATAATAAATATAGGTGATATTTATTTATTGTTTGATCGATATTAATTACATATATATATAAGTGGCAATTTAAACAAATAATAAATAAAAGGTTATTTATTATTCTACTTGGGAGGGCCCAAGTCGGCCACCTTGGGTGGTGGAGTTTATCTCCTAAAAGCACCATATATATGTGGATTCGATCCTTGATGAAAGATCATAAAAAACATAACATTATTCTATTCAACCAAGGATCGATCTTCTAAGGGCAAATTTTTGGAGCTGAGATCAAGATGCGAATGCAGATCGATGTCCTAAATGCAAGCAAAACTTAAGGCAGCAAATTATCTGATCTGCCTGGAGTAAGAATTCATTATGTTATTCAAGACTTGAAGGGCGAAATTATCAAAGATAAAGGCTGCGATTTATAACCTGCAATCTTACCTGGTTATTTGAGGATTGTGAAATATATATATATTGCAATATATATATTGTACACATAGCAATGTTTGAATCAGCGAATTGGATCAGACTTACATCTGATCTTGGAGTGCAAATTTATATGAAGTCAAATCTGATCAGTATTGCATAAGATTTGATACCATCTTATATGTTCAAATCTACAAGAGACAAATTCACACTTGGTGCAAATTTGGGACAATATAAGTTCAGATCCAAGGTGGAATATATCCGAACTTACAAGTGTTGATATTTGTGGTCTTTTTCGGTAAGATCAAAATACTGAGATAAATAATATATTTATCTCATTATACATGTCCTTGATATGTTGCATTAAATAAAAGATAAGAACTTCTTAATGTCCAAGAGGGATGACATGTTTTTGTGAATTGCACTCAGCCATTTCAAGTCGGCCCTTATCATTAATGATAAGGTGTGTCTTTTGGGTTATGACTTGATCGTACATAATAAGTATTTTGTGGAGCAAATATGATGGCATCAAAAACATAACATGTACAGAATATTCGCACCATAAGCAGACTTGGATTTCACTTTCTCTCCCCATCATTTTTCATATTGGGTATATTGGATTTCAAACCCTAGAAATCTCTAAATTACAACATGGAATCAGAGCGAAATTCTGGGATTAGAGATTCTAGACATTCTGAGCATTGCCTTATGATAGATGATTTCCTTTGGCAAATGGGGAGATACAAGGTCATTTGTTCTGCTCTGCCTGGAGCGAATTTTCCAGACCTGGAGCAGCATATTGGCCTCATTTTGGGATGCGAATTGGGAGGTAGATTTGGAGCGAAATTCCCAGACTTGATTAGCCATTTGAGGGCAGATTGGGAGCGATTTCTCCAGGCATTAACAAACGAATTTGAGGCCATGTCCTAGGCATTTTATTCATGCAAGGTGCAGATCCGAAGTTGGGCAGATTTGGAGTGAATTTTCAGGCATTGACTTTCGATTTTGAGTGCAGATCCGAATTTGCATTGAGTATGATAAACTTTCAGATCTGTGCATTTGAATTTAAGGGCAGATCCAAGGCGAATTTAGTGTGAAAAGTGCAGTCCCGAATTTGACAAAATGATGTGAATTTTCCAGGCCTATACAATCGTATTTGCAGGCAGATTTAGAGGGTGGAATTCCAAACCTGTGTTTTTTTATTTTGAGGGCAGATTTGATGCGATTTTTCTTTTAGGCTTGTACGGCCATTGTGGAGGGCAGATTCCAACCGAATTTGAGATATCTTGCTTAGAGATCAGACCTAAGGAATGGTGCGAAATTCCCAGATTTGTATAACTGAGCTTGAGGACTGATCAAAGTGGTTTTGGCCTATCTTCCTTGCAGACCAGAGCTTACTTTGAGTGAATTTTTTTCCAGAAAGTTAGGATATCCATAAGGCAGATCCATAATTGGAAGTCTTTAAACAAAGAAAAAAGATCTGAGCATACTTGAGGATCAGATGTGTAGAAGTCATCTTTCATACCTCCAGTCATCATTTAGTAAGCTGATTGAATCGGAATTGAAGACAAGATCAAGGTGGGTTTCATTGACATACAAGGAAGGTACCCTTGCTGGAATTATTTCCGGGTACTATCTATCCTTTTGGTTTTACTTCTTATCTACCTGTGCTTAGTTTTGTTTGATCTCTAATAGATTGATATATTCCTTATTTAATCTGGAAAATACTAACAGGAGTATGACTTCTTCCTAAAAACAAACATGCCAAATTGTTTCTGAATCTGAATTTCTGATATGAATCCGTGCATCCTTATGAACCTGCTGTCAGATATAAATTTGAATGACATCCATGATTGAACATACTAATTAAGAATTTGTATGACAGATATGAATTGGCGACTTGCTATGAGTTTGCGTAATGGTTAAAAAAAAACTTAAAGCCTTTAGAAAAATATTTTGATTTGAAATACATTGATCAATAGGAGATAAAGAAAATAACTGAGTTAGAATCAGAATTTATATATATTACTCTTGCTAAGACAAAGAGAGAGGAAAATTATATACAGAAACCAGTGAGTAATATTAATTTTATTTGAGAACTATTAACATTACAAGTAATTATTTCCAAGTAAGATTCCAGATTAAGAGGGAGTTCAATATATATGGGCTTGCAAATTCCTGAATTTTGTGTTTACTTTAATATGATAGATGAACGTTATGAAGAGATATTACACCACTCGCTATCAGTACCAATTGAGAATATGATTCTTCGCTATCAAGTGATTATGTGATTTTATTTGAGCATTAAAACTATGAGTATTTTATAATGCACTGACATTTTCTATTGCAGATAGAGAGTGGACAGATTCACCAGATTGAGGCAATCCACTATTGTTGCATGGATAGATGCGCTGAATTGAGGCAATCCATAGCGTGGATAGATTCGCCGGATTGAGGCAATCCACTATTGTTGCATGGATAGATGCGCCAAATTGAGGCAATCCATAGCGTGGATAGATTCACCGGATCGAGGCAATCCACTATTGTTGCATGGATAGATGCGCCGAATTGAGGCAATCCATAGCGTGGATAGATTCGCCGGATTGAGGCAATCCACTATTGTGATAATAGAGCTTGGCTCCGGGCGATGACCCGTTATTGATGTTCTTATGTGATAATAGAGCTTGGCTCCGGGCGATGACCCATTATTGATGTTCTTATGTGATAATAGAGCTTGGCTCCGGGCAATGACCCGTTATTGATGTCCTTATGTGGAACTCCGGATGTTGATTCGTGTGAGATAATAGAGCTTGGCTCCGGGCAATGACCCGTTATTGATGTCCTTATGTGGAACTCCGGGTGTTGACCCGTGTGATATGGTTATGTTTTGTTAAGATGATATGCATGGTGATGCCTTACTTGATAACTTATATGATTATGATGTTGCAATTCACTCCGATTATGTTTTCATTATGATGACATTGAGATGATGATATTATTGTGATTATGATCCATTGTGAGTTTATGTATCGTAAGATTGATATCTAAGAGTTATTTGATCTTCCTTCGAGACCAAGAGGGAGTGTTGATATTTGTGGTCTTTTTCGGTAAGATCAAAATACTGAGATAAATAATATATTTATCTCATTATACATGTCCTTGATATGTTGCATTAAATAAAAGATAAGAACTTCTTAATGTCCAAGAGGGACGACATGTTTTTGTGAATTGCACTCAGCCATTTCAAGTCGGCCCTTATCATTAATGATAAGGTGTGTCTTTTGGGTTATGACTTGATCGTACATAATAAGTATTTTGTGGAGCGAATATGATGGCATCAAAAACATAACATGTACAGAATATTCGCACCATAAGCAGACTTGGATTTCACTTTCTCTCCCCATCATGTTTCATATTGGGTATATTGGATTTCAAACCCTAGAAATCTCTAAATTACAACAACAAGCATCCAAGAGCAGATTTGTAGGCAACATGAGGGCTTCAGATCCGGGTAACCTCTTGCCTTTCTTGTGTTTATTTTTCTATATCCTGTGCTTAGAGTTTGGAAGACCTCTATAGTTTGATCATTCCTTCATAAATCTGGAAAATACTAACATGATATGTATCCGGTTAGTCATCTGTACCCTATGTGTTTGCCAAGATCGGTTGGACAAAACCTGGACCGGTATAAGCATGACTGGTTAAGGTACACTTCTTTCTTACTCATTCTACCGGTTCACCAATCATGAGTACCGGTGTGATTGATGTTTGCCAATAACAACCAACTTTATGTCAACATTTACATTTATTCTTAAATAATGTCTGTATGGAGTGCAATTTTTACTTCGATATTCAAACAAGTAGAATTAATCATGGCAGCAAAAATCATTCTCAAGAATAAATCACCAAACCAAAAGATAAAATTCTTTTTTAAAAATAATTTAATAGGGAAAGAATCAGGTTAGGGTTAGTGTAAGGATTAAGGTTTCCAAACTTTGGGAAGAAAAGGATAGGGTTTCCAAAGAGAAAAAAGGAAAAAAGCAGAGCACTCAAAAAATTGACTTAAATTATGATGAAATCACCATAAAAACAGTGATTAACTGGCAGCTGCAATTTTGTGTGATAATATTGGTCAAAAACTTGCAAGAAATCAAGAAAAAAATGGCAAAAAAATTGCAGAGGGTGCTTTTATCAGAAAACTGTGATTTCCTGAGTCAAAAAATTGCTCGTGAGTGAGCCGCCACAATTTACTGTGATTTTCCCATGATTTCTGCCACTATCGGAATAATTTCCCACATCATAAAGGAAATCTAATTGCTTGAAGTCCCAATTTTAATAAACTGTGTTCACTTAAACTTTCTTCCCTCCTTTTCATTGTTGAGTTGGAAATCCTCATATGATTTTCAATTTTAGTATTTGCCAAAGGTTAACTTGCTTTCATTTTACAAAAATAATACATGAAATTTTCTTTAGCAAGACATACATCACTTTATAACAAATATATAGAATAGTAGGAAAGAGCTTCTAACTATAGAAGAATAAGGAAAAAGATAGGATTGTTAAAGAAGAAAACCCTTGAGCTTGGAGACAGTGGACGGAAACCCATTGTCGGTTGGAGACATTGCGGAGGTGTTTCACATTCACATAGTATTTCAAGTTCATATTTCTGGTATCCAATCTTGTTGTAATTTTCCGTAACTATGACTGGATTTTTGTTATTGTTCTGCTGAAGAATTAAAAACAATATTGTTTGTTGAAACTTCATTTCAATTGGGTATTTGTATTTTGTTGAATAAATTGGAAAACATTTGCATGCAAAATTATCTATTAAATTTTGGGGAAAATATCCATTGGGGATACTACAGTGGTATCAGAGTTGGTTCTCCTGCCAGCTTGTAAGGTTTTATGAGTTACAAAAGTGCAGATGAGCCGAATTGTGAAGTCTCCATGAAATAAAAATTTGCAAGTTTCTGAGTTTGTTGAGAGGATATAATATTTGCTTCTGTTTCATTGAGGAAATAAGGATATATTTATTCTGAATTTGACAAGTTTAGGGGAGATTTAGAATATTTTTGAGACTGAGAAATAAGGAGCTGAATTCAAAATATTTAATATTTTCTGAGTATTGTGGGTCCCAGATTCTTTATTGGGTTGATTCCCAAAGTGCTCGATATTTATATAATCAAGTAGAATATTTTTAAAAATTATTTGAGTTGAATATCGATGCCTATTTGAGAATTGATGAAACAACTCCCAAAAGACTGAGATCAAACAGAGGATATTATTTGTTGAAGTTTTAATCTTCTGAGGTGTTACATTCCGTAGTGGGAGATCAAATTTCTTTCTGTCGTGAGAAGGTACATTACTGGGTGTGAGGGTGAAATAAACGGCTTCTGACATACAAACCAAGTGGTATCACTGGCTATAAGAGGAAGAAACATATGATAGGAGTTAAAGTCTAGACATTCAGAGTATATGCTAAATTATTAATGGAGGGGTCTGGATAGTAACCGATATCAGAAATTTAATATTTCAACACTCTGGAGTCTGTTCACATTCTCGCAACTCCCTCAACAGATCCTACACGACAGTTGGAATTCCATGTACCTGTCCCTCTATCAATTCAGTACCTGTGTATTGACGGTGAAATGTGAATCTTAGATGATTGTCATGAAGACTATGGGAGACGAAGGAGTTATTTGTGGAGATATATGTAATGTTTCATAAGTCTATGGCTCAAAGATTAGTGTTGCCGTGAAATTTTCACCAAAAACTATTGCCTTGAGTGATAATTTAATATTTCAAAAAATTTACACTCATTGAGTTTGTGGGCCAGGCGTAACGAATTTTTGTGAGACAAAAACCTTTATTTTAAAATTTGGGTGCATTATTGTCGTTGGGATATGAAATGGACTATATATTAATATTTCATTAATGAAATAATGCGGCCTACTTCAGACTAAATTCGGCTCAAGCTAATAGCGAAAAAATATTTTAAAGGTTTCCATATTAGTCGTGAATGGTGTGGGGGCATCTATTATTATTCCTTTCAGCAAATGAATAAATAAATACATATATTATCGGGTTTCTGTTTCCAAGTGCCGTGAATAATATTATTGGTTGAAGACTGTGTATTGGTGGGTGAAAACAAATGTATTAAGCAATTGATATTTCTGATGCTTAAGTTTGAAATAATGGAGTGGTGACTTTGGCACGAAAATGGTTGGGAGGAAATAATATATGAGCTATCGTGAATCATTTCGAGGCCTGTGCTGTACCGCCATCATATAAAATTAAAGGCTTCCTTCAAACCATGAACATATCACTAGCATCTACGGAAGCTAATGCTAGTTGAGACCATTTGATCCTCATTCAGGGTAGTGTGAATGGCACTTGATCAAGGACAGTAATTAGAGTGATGTTACCATTTTTCCCTGACAAACTCTAACAGCAATACTTCAACATGGGTGGTGTTTTCCTGTAGCATTCATACCATGGAATGAGTCGTATAGCCTAGAGGCAGCAACTGAGACTTCCAGGTGCTTAATATTTTTATCTGTTTGGGTATTGTGTAATCTACAAACTGGACTCTGGCAGCATATATGGGTGCACGGGATAGATCTTGAAGAAGGGTTGAATTGATAGTTATACGATTCTGAACTGAATTCTCCTTGTCTGGGGTTGTTTACATATTGATTACTGGCGGTGTGAAGGGAACAGAGACTTTACAATGTTACCGGAATTATCTATCTGCTGACAGGTGCTGAGTGTTTCTGCAATTCATTTATGGTAATATCACAACCATGTCTATCCAATGCATGTAATTGAAGCACCATCTTTCTGCAGGAAAAAGGTCAGTTTGGGTGATTACTTTATTATTTTGCTTTAGATTTTTGAAGATGCCTGTTTCTCCAAAATGTATTATGGTTGTTGAGTATCTATGAAAGTTCATACTAGTGGCACCAAATCTATAAACTGGGCACACCATAATTCCTATTAGGCATTGTTATACATTTCCTGAGCATATTAAAGGAGACGATTGTGCTCTGTTTTAGCAGTTGCGTCCTCTCTTGTTGCTACTGTGTACGTTCTGATACAAGAGAATTGGTCTGAACAAAAGAGTCAACCAATCTGTGCGTGAATAAAGTGGCTACTGATCTGGGTGCATTGACTTATATCTGCAACATATATACAAGTTCGCTGTTTGGGAGCATTGAATGGTGGGGCTTAGTGCTATTCCTGTAGTTGTTGGTGGCTTCTCTCTCAGAAGTTGTTGACTGGCTTGATTCTTAACAGCTAAAGTATTGATGACAACAGTTGCCTGGTCCACAACATGATCTAAATTTCCAGTCAAAACAGAGAAATTGTTTATTGTTCTGTATGGTTTGATCAACACTGTGATATCTTGTTATTCAAGGCTGCAACATCAGACTACAAATTAGGAACACAAAAATAACATGACAACTTCACAAGTCAAATTCTGAAATCTGTGAAAAGTTTGTAATTCCTACTCAGCTATTGCATGAATAAGAATGGTCTATAAAACTTGGAAACATTTTCAAGCAAACTGTTTGATAGAATGCTCCAGTAGTTGTGGTTTGTAAAATTGGATCAGAACAGGGGTAGTATCTTGCAATGGTATCTTTCAAGCTCTGAGGGTATAAATCAGTTTGTTTCAGTTGCCAATCACATCAATGGCCAGAATAAAGGATGGAAGATTATTACCTACTTTCCTTCCTGCTTCACCAACAAAGGAAAAGTTACCTAGCTGGGAGAAAATAATGAAGGACCTTGCAAAGTTACGAGGAACAGTACAATATACAGGAAGATGCTTAATTGGTACCAATCAAGACAATCCACTTCTACATCTTGAAACAAGAATGATAGACATGATGCAACTACAGGTGAAGTATCTAGGAGTTTGTATGAGTTTTCAACAATCATTAATCAGCCTACAGGTGAACAAAATTTAAAACCAGACATGGAAGAGAAGACTGAATGGGAGGCAGCGAATGAAAAGAAACTAGACTCACAGGTCACAGAGTGTCCCAAGAAGAGCAAGAATCAAATGAGGAAAGAACAGATTGGTTTCACATGGCAGAGGACTTGGGCACCTGATCACAAGTGTGGGATTAGTGAGGAAGATAATTCAGCAAAGGACGATGAGACAAACAAAAAAGACAATGAAAAACAAAATGCTCTAGATGAAAGGTACCCAAAGTTCTTGGTTGGTGATGTAGAGATTATTATTGTTAAAACCCATGAAGAGATAGACTCCTTTGATGAATCTATATGTGATCATAATGCTGCTCCATTATCTCTTCATGAACAATGCATTGAAAATTCTTATGAAATTTCCTACATAGCTCCTATAGAAGATGATTTAATACAAGATGGGAATAAATTAGAATTACAAGATACTTCTAATGGGAAACATGAATCAAGGAGGGAAGAGGAGTTTGAGGATGTTGAGTACACAACACAAAGATATGAGACAACTCCTACACATGAAGAAAAATCAGAACAAGGCATTGAGGACACTTGAGTATGAGGTGCAAATTGAAAATTCAAGTTGCTCCCAGTCTGATTTTGTAGCAGCAATTAAGGAAAGGCATGAGGAAAATGACTCCATTTACTGTTATGACGGTAATCCTTTGATTATGCATGAGGTTGACATTCAAGAATTGAGAATCAAACAGGGGACCAATTATTAAAGAGAGCAGATTTATTGGATGAAGCATAGGGATAATGTAGATATCAAGCTGATTGACAATTCACTGTTTGAGATGAATGCTGATTGGACATTTGAAAATCCACTCTTTGAGTTTGAAGATGGAACACATCTTGAAGTTGATCAGGAGTCCCAACTCTTGATTTTAGAGGAGAGTACTTCTCAGATTGGTGTTGATTGCAACCAAGAGGTGGCTGCCTTGTCACATTTGACAGATGGACATGATGCTGATTACAAATCAACCTTGGATAGAGACTTGGTTATCATTATGGCCGAGGAGTACATAAGGAGAGAAGACAATGTTGATGAATATTCCTTGATTCGTTCTCCTCTTACGTAGCTATAACTCAACCACATTGCCATGACAATTTATCCAATGCCTTAAGTAGCTCTATCGTCATAGAAGTTGAGAATGATGATGACACTTGGGTAGACTATATTCAGTATGGGGCTGATGAGCTTGGCATGCTGATTATGCTTGTTGGTGTGAATTTTTCACACAATGATTTGCATTGTGTGACTCTTAGTATAGCGAGACAGTTATGGAATCCTAGCGTTGATTCAGGATTCCCAGAGGAGTCGGTTAGTGCATCACATCATGGTTACATTGTGTGGGATGCATTTTGTTTTCCATTCAGCCCACCTATTGAGGACTTGCTATTCTGACTGATGCATAGGTGTGGGATGGGTGATTGGTTTGGTACACTTCCCTTCATGAAGGAGGAAGCCATGTCCTACAAGGGTGCCAGTTTGCTTCACCAGAACAGTGACTGATTTGGGATACATGTTAGAGAGGCAGTGTTGTGGCAGTAGGACATTTTGGACATTCCATCTATAATTGGTCTGGAGCGACTGGATATTACAGATAGTTGGAAAGGTGAATGGCCCTTTTGTTTATGGGACCCAAGAGGAACATTCTCATGGATAGTTATGTTTCAGGGAGCTGGTTGGCATAATGTTGAGCTTCCACCATCATTTGACATTAGAGGTGTGTGTGATTTCAGCTGGAGTGAGGTTCACAGTTGCATTGAGGATGTTCTCATAAATGATAGTGCACATGGTAGGTTGACTCGAATTATTATGCACATGGGGTGATTTGGGATCCTAGCATTCAGTTGATTGGTGCATTGGTTCATGATGAGTTGCTACACAACTCCAGGGTTGGAAATGTTTATACCAATGTAGCACAGCAGATGGATAGAGCATCATTCTTGAGGCGAATATGGGATCCAAGCATTTTGTTTCAACAGGCAAGTGTAGATTGCTTGAGGGCAAGCACTCTCTGGGAAAAGAGGATTGTAATGTCCCCTTTTCTAGACCATTAATTTATGATGTGTCGTTAGCTCATTTTGCCTTGGTCCCATGGGCTAACCAGGACTTTATAGGGATTAGAGTGAGAATTGGTCTAGACAATTCTAGTTCCAGACCAATCTGAGTTGTTTCAATAGGGTTTCCAAATACTTACTCTTTAAAGTAAGTCAGCAGGGCTCAGTATTCTTGGTGTTTCAATGTTGGACTAGGAGTGTCTCCCTAAGACCTTTCCAACGAGCTATCACACATGATTATCCAAGTCCATTTGATTAGTAATTTTAATGCCTGAAGATTAAATGATTTATTAATAAAGTGACTATTAAACTAAAGTACATATTATTATATGTCACTTTATTATTAAAAGAGCACTTTATCCTCTTAAGTTGGAAAATGATATTTTAAAGGGAAAGTAAAGAAACAGAGAAAGGAAAATGAAAAGTCACACGGTTGTCCTTAAAAAGAACAAAGAGAGCTCATTTGGCATATGTTGGGTTTATGTTTTGGGATTACATTTCTCTCTTGGAGAGTTCTAGAAAGCTTCAGCTTTCAGCACGTTTGGGGACGGAAACCCTCAAGCTTGGAGATAGTGGACAGAAACCCATTGTCAGTTGGAGACATCGCGCAGGTGTTTCACACAGCGTTTCAGGTTCATATTTCTAGTATCCAATCTTGTTGTGATTTTTTGTAACTACGATTGGATTTTTGTTATTGTTTTGTTGAAGAATCAAGTGCAATATTGTTTGTTGAAACTTCATTTCAACTAGGTATTTGTGTTTTGCTGGATAAAGTGGAGAACATTTGCATACGAAATTATCTGTTAAATTTCTGTGTTAAATTTTGGGGAAAATATCCATTGGGGATACAATATCAGACATCAAATGTGCAAAACTTCAGAAATTTTTATTTCTATAAGTCTATGATCAGATCTTATCAAAGGAAAAATACTCAAGTGCATGCCAAGATATCGGTATAAAATGCAATCCAAGTTGAACTTAAAACTATGAAAAGAGGAAAGAAAATAGTTTAAACTCATCAAATTGTTAGGAGAAATCAAGCATCATGCCTCTTAACCCCCAAATGGAAGCAATGGCATACCAATGAAACCAATTCATTTATGTTCCACGGCATTTCGGGGAGGGAGATGGGGGGACAGAAGGGGACACGTTTTCAGGACGTTTCCTAGTGGGCCAAAAATAGGGGACAGCAGGGGACAGCAATATGTGTGTGTGTGTAAAATTTGCAAAATATGTTAATATATTATAAGTTTTATATAATTTTTAATGACAACAATTGTGGTGAAATCAGAAAATGTCTTGTCTGAGACACAAAATAAGCCTGCAACTTCAACACTTTGACGCATGCATAAAACATAGATTCAACTTAGTGCCAGCTTAGAACCATTAGTTAATGTCAAAGACTTGTTGGATTTGTTTCTACTTTGCTCTCTTAAGAAAAACATTAACTTGTGTTAGTTTTTTATATACCGTGGCATTTCGGGGACAGGGACGGGGGGATACATTTTTGAGACATTTCTTAGAGGCCCAAATGTGTCTCCAGCAAGCAATTTAAACAATTCATTTAAACAAGGATGAACTTGAAGGTTGTCTCCAGCAATCTTTTCAAATACTGGAGCATAATATTCATCTCTTGCTTCACTTTCCTGGAGGATCAAAGTTATGGACTACAAAGAATAGCAATGAATTTCGACGGTGCTGAATTCAAGGTCCTCAAAATAGCCTGCTGCATGACCCAATCAAGAAGCTGATTCTTAAAGCCAAACAGGAAAGTAACCAACCACAAAGGAGTACAAAACATACTAGCATTCAATTTATTCAGTTTCAAGTTCAACACAGCATGTTAAAAATGTAAATGTACTTCAATTATCTAGGTTTAAAGTGGAAAAATATCTCAAAAACTCGAGATATTTTTAAATGATATTATATTTTGTTAAAAATAGAAGTAAATTTTATTTTTTATTTGTTAGTTCCTATTATCTATAGTTAATGGAGATTAGAAATAAGCATAGTACACCACAAAAATTTCTAATTATCCAAAAGATTCCTAGAATAGTAAGTGCTACCATTGTGGAGCACAAAAAAGTACATTACGGAAATTCTATTTATTAAAAATAAGGTTTTAAAAAAAATTACTTCCGTTGAAAATGGTTTAGACAAAAAACAAAAAGGGAAGCCTAATGTTTATTACCTAAACCATCTTGAAAGTATAATTAAAAGAAAAGCCCCTCATATTAAAGGTTAAATTTTAATTATAGAATAAACATATTCAAAATATAACTTAATAAAAACTTTTAACAGGAAACTTTTTAATAAACCTAGCCTTAACCCTAAACTAAAAAAATTCTAGTCTTCCATGCTTTAATTCATCAGTACCTAAGAGAAAAGATGAGCAAAAGAATTAATAAAGTCTATGAGTCAATTTTTTAGCATCTCTGGAAAATTGTGGGCCACAGCATGGTAAATTTGGTAACCTGCAATTACTTGGGATTAATCATGTGTTTGAAGTGCAATGCTACCATGGTACTAAACAAAAAGCTGCTCAAGCTGCTAGCTGTAGCAGCACTCATGCCTAAGCAACTGAATGGAAAGTCCATTTTGTCTGACTGGATACTATGCAAGTTACTAATGTGAAGCGAATGTCCACAGAAAAAAATAAAAATGCCAACTTGAGCTCATGGAATTCATAATCAGTTGAGCCTGAAAAATGATAGCCAATATAAAGCATGTGATAAACACCTCAATGTCTAAATGAAAATTATTTTGATCAAATTTACAATCAAACATATATTTCTAAAAATAGAAATATTTATCTTGCTATTCTAATGTAAATCATGTAGATAGCATATTGATATCATCATAATAAAAGTATTTATAGGCTGCTGTGTATAGTAAATGTTTGTAGGTTTTGGTCATACTTTGAAACTCTGATATTTAAATTTTCTTGTAAATGGGTGTTTTATCAGACCCCTTGATTTTGTCTCTCTCAGGAACTGTCTTAGATAACCCTATCTAGATTCTATACACAGTAAAAGATTCATGATCTCAAAACAATGTAAAAACACATGGTTTAACTTTATACAGATAGATTTTTGTTGTTATCAATAACTGTTGTTATAACTCGTAATTACAATAAAAAGCTAATATCTATTTTTGTGGTTTCTATAATTACAGAGATTTATAACACAGTATATATGCTACTACAAAAATAATGTCTTTCAACCATATATTAGAATTTTATAAACTACCAAGTGGTCTTCTATAAGTATTGATAATTTCTAGTAGTCATTATTCATAACTAAAAATGTCAACTTATAGGTGTGTGCTTTTACATGAGGCAAACAAATAGAAACATCTTTCAAAAAAGTATTTCTAAAAATCAAAAGTTAATGAATGCCATGTTTGTCTAACCTGTGGGCAGGTAGAGATATCTTTCTTGACTTTCATGTGTTTTTCTTCTATACAAAGGGAAACCCGACTCTGTAAAACACATCAACAACATTTCTTGTTATAATGAAAAAAAAGTGACAAGTCAGAGAATTTTTTGTGGGTCCTTAGAGCATCATAGATATCATGCCTTCTTTTCTGTGTGGGTAAATTTATGTATCTATATCCCTAAATCAAAAAACCTTTTATTTTATGTTCAATATTTTTTTACTAGTTCAAAAAATAATTATGCATTTAAAAAATTTCAATTTATCTAATGGAATATTTTTTATCAAAACCAATTTGTTTAAGTTAAATTCATATTTTTCCTTTCAGTTTTACTTTTACCAATAAAACAAGAGAAAGATCAACTAATCATTTGCCAAACGATAATGTTCAATACATTGAGTATGAGGATTACCATTCACTTACATCTACAAACTCTTGTAAGCAGCACACAACATCAAATACTCTGCTAAACAATTGTATGTGCTTTAACTTAGTTTATGCATCTCACCATGTAATAAGCATATTTAGACACTAAAATACAGTCCAAACAACGAAGTTTAACCAGAAATCCTTGCTATTGGCTGGTCAGATTAATGTTTGACAAAGAAAGATTCAATATTTGAACCATATGTAAAACTTTGACTCTTTCAATGAATGGAATGCACTTGATAATGAATATTAACTGTTGAAGTTAAAAGGATTATGATGAATTGCACTGCCATAAATAATTTATTGCCACAAATTCTGTTTACAAGTATTTAAGTGGTTTAATATTTCAGTTGAAGTTATTAATGTCTCTAATGAAAGATTATGGTACTCAATTGAGGTTGGCTAATGTCCTCATTAGCTCATGGCAGCGTTCAGTTGAGGATGCTACCTTTATGATTTGGATCGCTGATTATTAGTTCATTGAACTGCTAATCAAATGATTAGTTGGCTAATATAATCTGTGTTGATTATTGTAACCACTGGTGACTTAATAATCATTGTGCCTTCTTATAACAAACACTGAATTACTATCGCCTTGTTCACATCATATCTACTGACCATAACATTGGATATCTTATCCCTTCTAATCAGTGATTGACTAATCATATGACTAGTTCCTTATCCTTCAAATGATTCGTCTTTAATTCCAATGTTCCTTCTTTAGTTGTCGTGATGTCCATCTAGTAATTCATGATGATCGACATGTAATCCTCCTTAATTTCAATTTTGATGGTTTTGTTATGGATAAGACATAATCGCTGTTTGTGCTTCTTCATGTGTATTGATTAGTAGTTGATCTTTGTAATATATTGACTCAATCCTCATCAATATTAATTATTAATTGCTGCACTACGATTTATGCCTTAGACAGTTTTGTCTATTGTAACAACCCCAACTGGTTCTAACTTTACCACTGTATTACTCCTTGCAATTTTACTATTAAATCTTCAATTTTTGTGTCATGTGCATTCCGTCAAACAGTTGCCATGAAACCTCTATCTTTCTGTCATTTGTTTTCAAATTATTTTTTCTTGCTTAGAATGGTTTCAAATGAAGTTTAAATGCTTGCAAATGATTGCTAAGATATCTAGGCAAAGATTTAAGATACAAATGCAATCCTTATTGACCTTTTTAACGCATACATATGATTTTTACATGTAAAATGTGCATCTACAGCCAAAGGACATTTTCACAAACACTTGGCATGCAACCTTTCAATTTCAAATGCAAACTACCACTAAGCACTTACAAACTTAATTCATTAAAAACTTTCCTCAATTATTCACCAATAGATATATAGAAATAATGTCATGCATGAAGAATTTATATGAAAACAATATATATAAAACCTGGTAATGGATCGCAGCTTCAGATATTGTCTTAAATTGAATGCAGCTATGTCTGGGAATTAATATCCATAAACTCCAATGTAGAAATGAGCCAATGACACTCAAAAACCCTCAAACATGCCCTCTAGAACACTAACCTCACCTTCTAGTGACTCACATGGCATTCATTAAACCCTGCAGCTGCCTTTAATACTCCACACGCTGGCTTCTAATGGCTGCAATTGGTATTAATCTTATTTATACACTTGGATTTAGAACCCTTATATGGCTGCAATCCAATTAAATTCTCTTACAATTAAGCACAATTGATAACCCTGAAATGAGTCACCCAATTAGCAAATATCAGTGTCTTTCAACACCTCAAATGCTTGTAAAACTCTGAAGAATTCACAATTCTCCAAGTCTGAAATACTAAAACCCTTGTTCCAAATTTCTCTTCACACAACAAAAGCAAATACCAAGTCATGAATGAATTGATTTTCTCTTGCCTTGGCTTTTTATAATTCTCCATGAGAAATCGATTTGTATCTTCACAAATACACTTCTCATAACTTAAAAATTACTTAGGTTTTGATACCATTTGCTTTTGCTACAATTCACTTATAATATTCAATTATAATCCCTCCTTTTGGTGCACAATATAAAGTATACTTTATTAAACACTTATATCTCCATTTTAAATAAAGTGCACTTAAACCATAAAGTTATATTATATCATTGTGATGCACTTTATTAAATGACTTTTAAGTCATTAACTGGCCCCATTCACATAAAGTGAAAATATAACTTTATAATTGCACTTTACCATTAATTATTAATAAAGTATTACTTTATTAATAATTAAAATAAAATAACTCCAAAAATAATCATTATTTCTTGTTTCCATCTGAACCTGGGACTTAACCATTGTATCCATTGTGAATCCAACTCCCTTACTAAAAATAGTAAGGATCCCTCTCTAGCATCCACTAACTTACTATAAATAGTAAGTCCTTGAAACTGAGACAACTGAAGAATGAGTTAATCATTGTGCATACCACGAGTCCGAGTAGCCTTGCCAGAAATAGCTCTGACCATAATTTGACTTACTATAAATAGTAAGTCTCAAATTGGAAGCTCTGTCAATGTCACAACTCCATACTACTAGCAAACTACCCATGTGCCCTGCTAAACTTAACCAAAATAGACACTTACTATAAATAGTAAGTGTGCCGATCTGACTCAAACAAATAGCAATCCTGAGCATCCCTGACCTCAGGAGTAGGAATTGGCCTGCCAACTGGACCCTCTGAACAACTCCATTAGCCTATGAGGGTCAAGAAATAGGCTAATCCTCTGAAAGATGATACTCACGAAAAAAGGGATTACATCTACACATTGGCTGCACTATTCTTAATTCTAACTTTGTATTGCTACTTGGTAACCACAATATTTACAGACATGGTATCACTAATGATAGTTGAATCATTGCAATTTCTAACTCCACCCAATAGTCTCTATTTTGACTAATACCACATATAATGAGGTCAATGGCTTCATCAATCATATCGATGAAGCATCTTATTGTACTAACCTCCTTTTTGTAAGATTTTGGGAGTAATACTTATAAGTTATCGTATTGCATCGTTCGTATGTTACTCCTTCATGTAACTCATCCATGGCACCTTGTTGATTATTGTTTATCATAGTCGATATTATGGTTGTTTAATATCAATTCAATTATCATACAAGTTGTTGTTGGTCCCAGAAACAATGTCAATACGTCTTGAGAATGTTGATAGGTTGTAATCACTTGTTCTTCAATAAATAACCTTATTGTTCAATATTTATTGGCGTCATCATAGTTGTCTTCATGATGCCTGGTAGTGGTATTACTATCACCAATCATAATGTATTGTGGGTTCCTTGACATCATGCTTGTAATCTTTTATAATAAGTTTAAATCATTAATTAAAACTTATTAATTGATTATTGCCTCTAGTTGTCTTCAAGTTCGGAATAGGGACATTACAGTCTCCCCCTCTTGGAAAAGGCTTGCCCACAAGCATTCTTATAGTCATCATAATTCTTGGATCCCAAGTAAATATGTAGAATGATTCAACATGCATCCATTACTTCATGTTTATGTCATTGAAGTCATTATGCAATTCACTCATTATGTGAGCTTCCAGGTCTTGAGGGTAGAGATCCAATTGTTCTCAATGTAACTAGGTTGATTATTCGAGGTAACAATCTTGTAGTGCTTATCCATAAGGTAGTTCATCCAATGTTGCATGGACTCTTCACGAGGATGTCTTCTGAAAATTTTACATTTATATCCATTATTGAACGTTTGATATTCATCAACCTTTGAGCTCCAACTAAAAATTGAATTCTCAATTATCCTTATGAGTGTGCCATCACGTTGTCGTTGCTCTACTCTGCTTTCAATAAGCTGGTTCTCATGCCCAAACTGTGATCTCCTCTTAAGAAATTTCAAGGACTCAATGCATAATGATGATAAAGGAATGATGTTGGAATGGAAAGATAAGGGACTAAGAGGGGAGGGGTGAATTAGTGCCCACAAAAACTTTAACTGAATACTCAATCTGCAAATAGTAGCAACTACTCTATCCAACTAAATCCATTGTTTGCAACATTCATTCGATTGACTTGTAAATGTAAAGTGCATGAAAACAAACAATAACTCAATCACATAACACTAGTGTTTTGGTTATGCATAAACCCTTGTTAGAAGGTAAAAACTCTGGTGGGGATGAGACCCACAAATTCTTCACTACTGCAGATAATAAAGTATGCCAGTTAAGGCTACAAGTTGTGATCACTTCTGGCGATCTTACCCTGTTAGGAGTAATAATCAGATCAACTAGATCTACCTTGTTAAAGAATTTCAACAACACTACTTGAGTGTGTACTCGGTTAAGAGATTTACAACAAAGACTGTTAAGTCTACTCTATTAAGAGATTTTACAAAACTTATGTTACAATGATTAGAGAATAACAGTAGGGTATCTGAAAATTGACAACTAAGCTTTGTCTTAATCAGATCTATGATATACTGAATAAATATCACCTTTGTGTATACTAACTTGTTCTTTGTTCTGCTCGGTAGCCTTTGATATGCCTGAATACATTGAATTCTGGTAATTGTCTTGTCATGCAAACCTTGTCTGAATTCTGATGTCTTGAAGGCAGCTACTACTTCAAGATCTCTCTCTTCCTTCGTCCTCTCATCCACACTTGTGTCTCCTTGTGTCTACTTGTTATCAAATGACAACAATTACAAATATATAGCAAACTGCTATGATTTACATGACCTAATTAGGTTTACATCTTCTTAGGAAAACCTAAGATCTACAGTGTACAAAATTAACATAGATCTGACTATTACATAGGAATCATCATTACATTTAATGATTACATGTACAATAAATACTCCTCAATCTTGGTAAAACGTTTATGAATCCGTTGTAACCATTTACATACATAAATGTGCCAAAACTGATTACTATGTCGTTTCCTAGATTGCTCAGTAAACACAGCCAATACTGCTTGGTGAATACACTAGTGCTTGGTGTCCGGTCTGCTCGGTGTTTACTGACACTCGGTGCTCGGTATACTCTGATGCTTGGTAAAATTGCTCTGGTGCCCGATTAACCCTATTTCCAATTAGCTCTCGGTACTGCCTTGTGAATACTCGGTATGAAGGCTTGTTGATTAACCGACTAGCATATTGTAGCTTGCAATACTTCCTTTTACCGACTGATCAACATAGATAACTGACTGATCCAATTTGATACTAATGACAACACTTAATGCTCAAATAGAGATAACAATCTCCCCCTTTGGCATTAGTATCAAAACCTGTAATGTATATAGACCTGATGTCTTCAAAAATGTTCTAACTTCTCCATATATACATAAATACCTCTTCATCAAAATTTATTCCCCCTTGGTGCATGCTCCCGGTATATGTGTAGTACACTTAGCATATAATTAAACAATTTGACATATACATTATATTTTCCCCCTTTTTGAGATTAATGCCAAACTCAAAAATATGTACTTATAACTTGTCAAAAATGTGTTGATGGGTTTTCTTCAGAGAATCCAAGAGTTTTTCCCATTCCTCTTTCAAGTTGGTGAAAGCAATGTGCTCAAGACCGACTTGTGCATGCATGTCAAAAATGTTCTCCAACAATAAAATTTCCGGTGTTGCAACTAAAGCTTGCGCTTTGAAAATATGACGCTCAATTATTTTCAAGTGGGGAAGCAACTCTGCTTGTATCTCCGTGACTCGGTCACTTATTTTATCCTCTTGCTTCCTCAACTCTGCTCTTAACCGCAGGAATTCTTGTACTTATAGTATATGCTTATGATAAGCATTTGGCTCAGTTAAGGCTACATTTGCACTGGCTTGGATTTTGGTATCCAGCTTCTTAATCTTCTCACTGATCTCGGCAGCGAAACTCTCCACAGTGCAAAGCTTAACTAACATTTAAATTATGCTCTGAGTAATAGATTGTACATCGGTTATTACCTCAAAAAGTTTTACCTTATTAATTGCCACTTCTTGGCTGATCTTTTCTGCTAATTTATTTTGAATTTTAGATTCTTCCCTTTCCTCAATTTGCTTTTCTGCTTCTATGTCCGGGGCATTTATTTCATGTGCAAGGGTAGCTAGCTGGTCCATGATCCGTATGTCTTCATTTATGTGGACATCAGGTACTATCTGTTGCAAGATGTCTCTTACATCTTCAAGAATTTCCTTGCTCTTACACTCTTTTCTCAGCTTCTCCTGAGCTGCCTTTCTTGTGCATAGTTCCCCATATTTCCTTAACTCCTCGGGGTCTAGGGTCCTCGGGTCACAATCAGGTATAACAATGACTTCATCTAATGTGACCGACCCTTTGCCATGCTTTCTCTTATTTTTCTTAGGCTCTTGAGGCAAACTCTTAACAAAAGGTATAATGTCCTTTACCTCAACATTCTGCGTTTCTTGCCCGGTGGACACATTGTCTTCCTTCTTCTGCTCCTCGGTAACCTATGTGTCGACTGATATGGAGGGAACTTCAGATGTAGTGTCCAATGGTGTGGTCTCGGTAGACTTAGGGTCATCTTGGCCATGTGTCTCTGCCTCTTTTGCTTTAAGGTCATCTGTCTCTGCAGGTGCGCTTGTGCCTTGTTCCCCTGATGTATCCTTTGGTTGCTCGAGGATTGAGCCTTCGGGTTTCTCCTTAGAAATTATTTCAACTGCTTCCATCAGAATAGGAAGATGTGGTATAGCGCTTATTGCTGGACCAGTAAGTGTTCCTTCATCTTGAGATTTATCTCCAGCAATTGTGACATCCTCATCAGCATTGATGTCCTCAGGATCACCATTAGTGATGTCCTCAATGAGTACATCAAGTGCATTATTATCAATCCCTTGGATCTCAACTTGATCCGGTGCATCCTGAATTAAGCTCATTTCCTCGGTGGCATATGTAGTATCAAGTACCTCGGTATCTAATATGTCAATTCTCTATTTCGGTGCCAGATCTACATCATCATTATGAATTCCCTTTCCTTTTCTCTTTAATTTCTTTTCAGGAATAATGGCTAAGGCCGTCTTTTCTGTTTCTTCTCGAGCTTGAACAACTGAAGTCCAGATGAGTTGACTATTCTCATCTATGTCTGCCAGATTTTCATCAAGTATCTGCAGTGCCCAGTTCTTTACTCGAAATCTCTTTGAATAGTTGCTCATATACTCTTCAATTTCAGGAACTGTTAAGGTACGTATTGCCAAAACTAGTGATTGTTCCCTCATTCTCTTCTCAGCATCCAAGGCATAGGACCATTTCTATGTAATTCTTTCTTCTAATGCCTTAGGTAAGTGTTTGGCAAACTCAATTGGGACTCTTTTGAATCTAACCATCATCTGGATGATTGCCTTTTCAATTTTATTCTGATCCTTGGTTGATAAGTCCTCAAACCGACTAATTTCAAGATCATTTAGTCCACCATATTCAATTATTTCTTCTGCTACCTCATCAATTGACCGATTCTTATTACTAACTTTAAACTATTCAATATCGTCATCATCATCTACATCATCTTTTCCTCTAATTAATTTTCTTCTTTTCTTGGGGGCCTCAGAAGTAGATTTATTACCTCTTTTCATGTATGTTTTAGTCGGTGCTGCTGCTTTTGGCCTTGAAATCTTCACAACTCCTTTCTTTAGTGGAGGTGAAGTTGCAGTAGTAGATCTTGTGCGTGCCCTTGACTGCACTTCTAATTGCTTCTTCTTTTCAATAGGTGAAGGGGAAACCGGTGTAAAGTCTTCATCTTTGTTTAACTCGGTTTCTTCACTGTCATGTGGCTTGTCAGTAAGGAGTAACTAACCTTCGGTTGCTACTTCAACCGGTGTACTCTCAAATGATCCAGCATCATCTCCAAATTTCTTTACAAGATTTTTCATCATTTTCTTTGACTTCTTTGTTATCTTACCGATAACTAGGCCTATTTTGATTCTTGACTTGGCCTCTTCATAGGTTCCAAACATTTCTGCATTAACATCCTTCGGTACAGCTAATAGAGCCTTTATTGATTTGGATGCAAAATCAATATCCATTTCATAACCCATGGGAGCTAACCATTTTGTCTTAGGCTCCACAGCCTTTATCAATGTGTGATCGGTATCAACTAGAAAACATATCTCATGCTCATAATCTTCTACTAGTTGTCTGGGAATTCTGCTCCGAGAATTCATTCTACTTTTGAATTGCTCAAAAATAGTTGTCAAAAACATTATTGAGATTATTTCCCAAGCCCTTAATCTATTCTGAAATTTGTACTATGACTGGCTTGTTGGTTGACCATTCTATATTACCGATTGATGGGAAAAATCTTTGCACATAGAAAAATATGCACACTAGCAGGGATCCAGACTTACGTGTTAGACTTCGCCGACCGGATTGTCTTCATGTTCTCTTCAATTTGCTTCAAAAGAAGCTCGGCAAGGTCCAACTGGAAACCTTTCTTAATCAATTTGAATGCTATGTCAACGGCTCCACCTGGTACACTATTCAGTCTACTCGACTGATAAATCTTATAATCGATCACATGAGCTGCAAATTTTACTTCAGGGTCTTTGATTGTGCTAACCTTCATCGCTCGTTCGTCCCACTCAACTTTGGTGTTTTTCTCTATTTCTACCCCAAGTGCATTGCGAAGTGCTTTTGTTTTATCAATTGTTGGATACCCGGTGACCATGTGAATCATGTTCTTAGTAATCTTAAGAGGTTCATCCAACCAAAACTTTCCATCCTGAAACCGAGTGAGAACAACCCTAATCCATTCGCTCTTGAAATCTTTCAAAAAATTTAGGGCATTAACCAATCCTATTACCTCCAGCAGCTTGTGATCGGATTTCAGCTTTCCATCATCTCCGCATAGATTCTGATAAGCTGCATACATTTCAAAATCTCCAATTTCACCAATTTTGTAATGAATGTACGAGCGTACATCCTTGACCAGTAGAACCCTAGGCAGTATGCTTGAAAAAGCTCCCATTTGATCAATTTGCGATGCAACTTCGCGATGAAGTTTGTATCGGGGTTCATTGCAGGTTGCAGAAACAATTAGATTGACTTCTTCCTCCTCTGCAAACTTAGACTTGTTCATCTTCGACGCTGATGCCATAGTTTCTTGACTTAGGGTTTCGGTAAGTATAATGAATCAACTCGGTAGCAACTGTACTTATGCGAAATTATCGATGAAATCACTCAGAAGACTTTGAAACTACGCTCAAATGCTCTGAAAATCCTTTGCTTGAAATAACTCTCAGAAAGTTCTTTTGCTCTTCGAAATCGCTGGTGAAAAGAATGAACTAAGTTCATCGCATATTTATAACTTTTTCAAATTCCTGCTCAAACCATTTGTAATAAATGCTCGACCTACCCACAACTTAACGACAACGGTCAACTCAGTGAATATCGCAAAATACCAATAGCTCGGTTAACATATAACTTTTCGCTCGGTTAATACTGATACTCAGTTAGCCTTGCCTAGTAGTCACCGACGGGTAACTTCATACTCGGTCTAGCATATACCGACTACATAACTTTGAAAGCTCAAAACTTATAAACCACAATGCATCTCAATTCATGCTGATTTGGTATGTGCACATCAAATATAAGGAACTGTATGTAAAATAAGATCAATTTGGAATGTCAGTTCCATACATACCTTTTTCAACTTAGGTGGAGGTGTTGATGTCACCCAATCCAATGGACGAGGTTTCACCGACTGCATTGCTTGACTCAGCATTATCATTTGATGCCTTTCTCCATATTGTGCTTCATATCCTTTGAATATCCTCAATTGTATTGCCATTTTCAAAGATTTGTGTTTCTCGTGCTCGGTCTCTGCAATCCTTGCTTAGGTGAACGACTTTGCGACAATGCAAACATGTCATACTAGTTCTTGTCTAGCTTCGAGATTTTCCAGCCCATCTCTTCCTCATACAATTAGCTGCAATATGTCCATACCTTCCACATACTGTGCAGTTAACCCATGTGTTATAATCTTAAGTGTAAGCATTACCTTGTCTTCTCGGTCGATAGGATTTATTCTGTTCTTTTGGTGTCCAAACTTGCTTCATCTTTATTCTGTATTCTTGTGAGGTGTGTCCATGCACGTTGCAAGTGCGACAAAGTTTCTCCATGTAGGGTTTGTTAGGAGTCCTATTCAACTTAGATCTACATTCATATGCTTGATGTCCAAACTTGTTACAATTATAACAATGACCATTAAACTTAGGAGTGGTTTTAGGTTTACCTTGTGTTTTACTCCTACAAACATTTGAAGTGTGGCCTGGTTTACCACAATGATAGCATGTTAGCGTCTTGGGTCTTTGACTCTTGTTGTTATTCATCTGATCAGCTTGCTTAGATGATTCACCTTGCTCGGTGTAGCCTAAACCAGTAGTACTTCCAAGTTCGCATTTGACTAATCAGGAACTCATCAATTTTTTTGGAATTGTTTTCAGCTTGTTTGATCATCTCATTGTGTTGTTGCTGCATTCTCACTTCATGCTTCAATCTTTCATTTTCCTCTTTAAGTTCACCAATGTCTTCAAGTTTCTTTGTTAACTCACCATTCACTCGGCTGACCTCTTGATTTACAATAACCATCTGATTAGTGATTTCAAAATAATGCTCGGTAAGTCTCAATATCTCAGATTCCTTCTCATGTAGTTTTTCAGTCATCTATCTTTTGTCTTCAATTACCAAATTTCTCTCTTGTTCATCTTGTCTGGTATTGTTCATTACATCAATCATTCTTACCATCTGTGCTTCTTGACCGATCTGCAGGGCTTTCACTTATTTAGTCAAATGAAGATTTTTCTCAGTTAAATCAGAAAATGCACTTTCAGAAATGTCAGATACACTACCTGAACTGGATCCTATATTCTCAAATGGGTCATTAACATCTCTTCTTCATGATAGTTAATCTCACATTCGCGAATAGCCATGTCCTTTCTCTGAATCAACAACTTTTTCAATTCAACCTTGGCTTGCTTGTATTGCTCAATGATAATCTACATCTGAATCTTTTGGTTCTCTATAGTCTCATCCAACTTGAATCTCTCCACGATTAGATCTTTCCTCTTCAATGGTTAAACCTTCCAATAAGAGATCTAGCTCTGATACCAATTGTTGGAATGGAAAGATAAGGGACTAAGAGGGGAGGGGTGAATCAGTGCCCACAAAAACTTTAACTGAATACTCAATCTGCAAATAGTAGCAACTACTCTATCCAACTAAATCCATTGTTTGCAACATTCATTCGATTGACTTGTAAATGTAAAGTGCATGAAAACAAACAATAACTCAATCACATAACACTAGTATTTTGGTTATGCAGAAACCCTTGTTAGAAGGTAAAAACTCTGGTGGGGATAAGACCCACAAATTCTTCACTACTGCAGATAATAAAGTATGTTGGTTAAGGCTACAAGTTGTGATCACTTCTAGTGATCTTACCCTGTTAGGAGTAACAATCAGATCGACTAGATCTACCTTGTTAAAGGATTTCATCAACACTACTTGAGTGTGTACTCGGTTAAGAGATTTACAACAAAGACTGTTAAGTCTACTCTGTTAAGATATTTTACAAAACTTCTATTACAATGATTAGAGAATAACAGTAGGGTATCTAAAAATTGACAACTAAGCTTTGTTTGAATCATATCTATGATGTACTGAATAAATATTACCTTTGTGTGTAGTAACTTGTTCTTTGTTCTGCTCGGTAGCCTTTGATATGTCTGAATACACTAAATTCTGATAACTGTCCTGTAATGCAAACCTTGTCTGAATTCTGATGTCTTGAAGACGGCTACTGCTTCAAGATCTCTCTCTTCCTTCGTCCTCTCATCCACACTTGTGTCTCCTTGTGTCTACTTGTTATCAAATGACAACAATTACAAATATATAGCAAACTGCTATGATTTACATGACCTAATTAGGTTTACATCTTCTTAGGAAAACCTAAGATCTACGGTGTACAAAATTAACCTAGATCTGACTATAATATAGGAATCATCATTACATTTAATGATTACATCTACAATAAATACTCAATCTTGGTAAAACATTTATGAATCTGTTGTAACCGTTTAAATATATAAACGTGCCAAAACTAATTACTATGTCATTTCTTGGATTGCTCGGTAAACACGGCCAATACTGCTCGGTGAATACACTAGTGCTCGGTGTCCAGTCTGCTCGGTGTTTACTGACGCTCAATGCTCGGTATACTCTGATGCTCGGTAAAACTGCTCTGGTGCCCGGTTAACCCTGTTTCCATTTAGCTCTTGAAACTACCTTGTGAATACTCGGTATGAAGGCTTGTTGATTAACCGACTAGCATATTGTATCTTGTAGTACTTCCTTTTACCGACTGATCAACATAGATAACCGACTTATCCAATTTGATACTAATGACAACACTTAATGCTCAAATAGAGATAACAAATGATTGTTCAACCATAGAGTCCAAGATTTTGCATTTATATGGTGATCACCTTAGATTTGTACCTTAACATCCTCCTCACACAACCATGCATTCTCCCTACACGACCATGCCTCCCTCAGCTCGCATGACCATCGCGCGGGCTTGGTGATTTCCTCTGATCTGGCTCTGTCTGCGAGTGTGTTGGGGTGTGGTGTATGTTCTTTGTCGTTTGTGTTGTTGCGTTGTGGCTCGTTTTCTTTGTTCGTGCCTTGTGCTCACAAAGTCTCTCATGTCGTCATGCTATTGCCTCTCGCGCTTGTTGTTGGTGTTTTCCTTTTCCTCAATGCTCCATCGTTATTTCATGTGTGGCCTTTGCCCTACTACTGTGTTGTTTTGGTTGTGGGTTTTTGGTTTTAGGTTTTTTGTTTCTTTCTTTGTAGCGGTTGGTGTGGCTATTGGTCGTTGCCTTGTGTTGTGTTGTGTTGGTGTTGTGTCTGGTGTTTGTTCTGCTTGTGGCTTGCTAGCTAGTATGCAGGATGTTCCTACGCTTTCTTTCTTGAGCTGCTCTTTAGCTCATTGTTCTTCTACAACTTGTGGTGACTCTTTCTTCCTTGGTCCTCTTTCTGCTTCCTACTGCCTTTGAATGCTTGTCCCAGCCTCTTTTGTGCGTGCTTGAGTTGAGTTATGGAGTCTAGCTCTAGTGATTCGCACCCCTCTCTCACACCATTGCATCCTTTGCTAAACTGTTGGAACGTGTGGGAATGCTAGAGCTAGACATTTTCAAATAGGTTCTCGTCCATGGCTACAAAGTATGATGGTTTCAAACAACAGCTAAACTCAAACATTAAACAAGTTTCAGACATCTCAAGGAAGCTTTCACCTGCAATGGTTGAGAATGCTTATTTCAAGCAGTTGCTTAACTCCAACATTGTGCGGGTCTCAAAAATTAAAGATATTAAAGACAAACAAACCAAGCTAGATAGCAAACAGAACAATAGCTAAAATCCTAGGCTACAATATGCAATAGCAACGATGCACCTCTGACTAGGGTTGAAAAATTGTTCTAAGTTCATCGAGGACCAAACTAGGCATTTACGTAAGCTAAACCTGAATGTCCATGGCCTTCCTTCTTCCTCCTCTGACACACTTTTTATAGGCTACTTGTTTCTCAGTGAGCTACTGAACATTATGAATATCACTCTTGATAGAGCTTGGATAGGTTATGATAGCACTCTATTCCTTCGTTTTCTTTCTTTCGCTGATCGTCTTCGCGTCCTCAAAGCTAGGAGGGAATTGTTCCCACTTCCCATGAAGATTTTTCTAGATGAGGATCTCACCAAGTCACAAGTTGCAAAACTGAAACATTCCAAGGAACTTGTAGCAAAGGCAAGATACAAAGGCAAATGGGTAGTTATCAAGAACCTGAAAGTTGTTATTAGAGAATCCTACCCTCCCGACTGTGAATCTCGATCTGTTGTTGTTGCTCAATGACGATCATAGCCGCAATTGGGTGTGGGGGATATTAAGGATGATTCCTTACATGTCAACTGTTGGAATGGTAATAGGATACTTTGGTCCATGCCAAGTTTACTTCGAGACACTTTGGGATCACCCAATCTTCTTTCCGTTATGGAGACTCATCAGAGACCTGCTCGTCCTCTTCTAGGAGTCACCAGCTTTCACTGGATATCAGCTTTTAGGGACGACGTCAGGAGCTCTGGGGTGTTAGGGGGTCTGTTGGGGTCACTTGCTTGGTCAGCAACCGGCTTCGAGATCTGACCTCTACTGTTAATTCCAACATTTATGCCAAAATATTGTAGGTCCATGTTAGTCAATTAACCCTGTACCTCACGGATACTTACATTGTCGTGGGCTAAATTCCTTCGGCATCTTCTTTCTATGCTATTTAGAATGGGCATGATGGTGACCCCTACGTGGACTTAGTCGACAGCACCTCTCAGCTCTCTACAATTGGGAATATTATCATTATTTGGGATTTCAATGCACGGACCATGGATATGCAGACCTCCCTCCAGAATTAGGTTGTGGACACAATGTGCACTGACAAGACGGATCCTGTTGTTTTGGAACTTCAGAGATACTTTGATGACATGTCGAAGCCCCTCACGAAGTATGGACACCATCTTCTCCAGTAGTGTGAGTCTTCAGACTTGGTGATCCTGAACGATCTTTCCTATTTTCCTAGCTCCCAATTCTTAACCTGTTGGCCTCACTATGGGGGTGCGAGCATTGTGGACTATGCCATTTATAGTCCTTCCTTCGTCTCCGCCATCATCCATTTCTCTGTCACCTCCCTTCCCCTGGTGGACCATGCTCTTATTAGCCTCACCATCTTATCATCCCCTTCCCTCCCCTCCCCTCCACTCCCCTTCCCCCTGCCTCACCCACAATTCCCCTCATACCTCCTTTTGCTTCGACAACGAAGACCAGGACGTCTTCACTCACCATCTCAGACAGCTTGTCCCCCCAAATTCATTCTCCACCCTTGCGAGCGTTGCCGCCATGTTTGACATACTCTCTGCTTCTATTTGGGTGGCTACCCTTCTCTTGTTTCCTCATCACACCACTTTGTTGATCCCTCTCCCCAAGCGTAAGAACACCTACCCTATGAATAAGTGGTACGATAATGACTACAAGTCCTTCCACCGCACCTTGCGCTTCGCTTTCATCCATCACCCCACTTTCTACACCCTACTAAAAAACTCCTACCGCCATTTCCTTTGCCACAAGAAATGCCTCTTCATTTCACAGCATAGTAGAGTCCTTCGTGCCTCACTCGCTCATTCCCCCAAGTCTTTCTGGCACACCCTTTTCCCTCGTCGCTCCTCCCTCCCCCCAAGTTGGACCACATCTTACTGGTCTCCCACACCTGCACTCTCTATGATATCGCTAGCTAGCCTTCCATCCTTGTCACCCCTCCCCCCATTGCCATCTTTTCACCTACATTAGCATCAAGGAGGTTGTCAAATCCATGAACAGTAGCAACGCAGCGGATGAGGAAGGGTTCCAAGCGGAACCCTTCAAGTATGGTATCACTATGTTCAATTCCTTGTTCACTGATCTCTTCAACCGCATGGTTTGCACAGGGTTCCCTCCCTTTTGGTCGCGTCATATCATTCATCCGATCCACATGGCAGGCCCCACCTCAGATCCCAGCAACTACAACACCATCATGGTTGGCCATACTTCCTCCAAATTGTAGACCACAATTTTGCACACTCTTCTCTCTCAAGAGTTTGGATCAGCCTCACATTCGGGCTAGAGGATAGGCAGGGTTCAGGTTGGACTATCAGACCATGGACCACATTTTGACTCTCAGAGCTATTATTGAGGCTCGCCATCGCTCCTCGAAGGTCTACTACTGCTTTGTGGATTTCGGCAAAGCTTTTGATTCGATGCCTAGGATGACCCTATTCCAAAGACTTTGCAACATTGGTATTTCTGAGAGTCTCTTTGCTACCATCATAAGACTCTACAAGATGGTTGTGGGTTGTAGAAGACCCCTTATGGGGTCTCAGACTTCATCGGGAGCACTGTCGATGTGAAGCATGGTTGCCCTCCGTCCCCAACTTTGTTTGGGATATATATAGATGACTTAGAGGCTTTTCTTTAGAGCACTCTCTTCCAGGGGATGGATGTGCTTTACACCAAGTTAAGATTTCTATCTTACTCTTTGCGGACGATGTGGTCCTTGCTTCCTCTCTAGAGGGCTTACAAAGACTTCTTCACAGTCTTGCTTCTTTGTATGATTCACGATAGTTGACAGTTAACCTAGGTAAAACTAAAGTGATGGTCTTCAATAGTCTTAAGACTTCTCACCTCCACTTCTTTTTCCAAGGTGTTGAGGTGGAGATCTCTTCCTCTTACACGTATCTAGAGATCTCTTCCTCTTACACGCATCCAAACCGACCATCAGCTGGATAAAGAGGACAAGATTTGGCAGCTTTGCAGTATCGGGGAGGCTGAGTCGAAGACACTTCATATTCCACTGCCCTAGCTACTACAAGATCAGAGGAAGATTCTACTACATGTTCAGGGAGACATTCAGGGAGACTCAGTCTCTTCTTTTGGTTCATTGACCAGAGATGCCTAGCTCTTTGTCTTCGGGAGGCCTTGATGCTTCGGGGCCACTCACTCCAGTGTCAACTCCCTACGAAACAGCATTCTTGTCATCTTATCAACTCTTTCTTCCCAGTGCTTTCTTCGGCACTTGGTCCCCCTTCTGGCCATACCAAATCGGTGAGGCCTCGCAGGGATCCTACTCAGCCATGGTCTTCTTCCAGGGGTCTTTAGGGTCGGGTTGGGGTCTCTTCTTGCCCTATGGCTTATCCTTCAGTTCTGGATTTTTTCATGGCTGCTCCAAGTCGTTAGTTTGATGTTTGTTGTTTCTTGCTTTTGGTTGTAGTGTTTTCTCTTCTCGGGCATCATTTGGTGTCCCTGTTGTGGGTTGGCCTCATATTTTGTTTTGGCAATCCCTTGGACCCTCTTTGTGATCATTTGTTGGACATTAGTAAATTTATCTTATCTTATCTCATGATGTCAAAAGAAAAATTTCACATCTTCCAATCAATCGCCTCCTTGGTGTGGTAGGTGGATGTAACAACCTCTTGGAATGTTGATATGAATGATCATTCTTTGTGATGGAGGTGGATATCAGAATGGTACTTGTAGGATTTGTTAACTTCCCTAAAGTGTGCCATGATCCAAAAACCATTTGCTCGACAATTGATGTCACCATTATGCAACAATAGCTACTTTGTGTAGGATGCATATGGGAAGGGCTTCCTCTTCTCTTTACCAAACTCAAACATTCAACATTTCATCTCTCCCAGCACAAAATAATCCAAATCAGAATTGCAGCCTCATAAAGTTTGATTGAAGAATGTTTAGTACCACCATTGTTAGGGTTCCCCCTTTGCCCCAAACTTGTTTCCATATATCTCTAATAGGAGTTGTAACAAGGTCCCAAGTTTTGTGTCCGTCATTGATTTTGTATGTGCTCAAGAGAGCTTCAGCATTCCATTCAAAAAGTGATTTGTCACAAGTTTTGTCTACTTTAATTTCAAGCAAGGGAATATGAAATTGTTGAAGTTTATCCTTGTTTTGAAGACTAAGCTTTACTTCTTCCAACTTTTCTCTATTTGATTTCTTCGGACAGCAATTCAAGTCATCATTATCTTCGTTGTTGTTGCTAGGTTCCATGAAGTGTTTGACTACCATGCCTTGCCTTCTTGATGGTGATGTCTCTTCTATACTTCTTAAATTATCCTCTTCTTCGTAATGATTTGGGGTTTCATGACTTGTAGACATTCTCCTATTTTTATTTACCAACTTTTGTATCTCTTCCTGCCATATCTTCAATATTATGTTTCCTTGATTATTAGCTTAAAGAAGATTAGATTGGATCAAAGAAGTGACTCAGGATTTTCTTGCTCTAGAAGGATTACTATTGTCATCTACAACCATTGATGATAAGTCTTCTAAGGAAGGCGAAAGAGATTTTTGGTAAACAACTTTGAACAAATTTAAATAATCTAAATTGTGATTCTTTGCTTATCTGATGGTTCGACTTTTGCAGAGCTCAGTACCCTTGATTTGGTATGGAGAGGTTTCAAACTGTGTTTGTTTGAGTTTTGCTATTTTTAGCAACTTTAAGAGTCATAGAGATCGACCCCTGCTATTTTAAGAAATATTATTTTATCACATGGGAAATTATTATGCCAACTCCAGTTCCAGACGGTTAAGCCAGATGTAATGTCCCCTTTTTGGGGTACATTATATTATGCCGTGTTGTTAGCCTTTTCACCATGGTTCGGAGGGCTAACCGTGGCGTGGCAGTGATCCAGGAGATAATTGGCCTAGGTGGTTTCAGTTTCAGGCCAATCAGAGCAGTTTCCGCAGGTTCCTAGGGTACTTACTATTTTTAGTAAGTTAGCAGGGTTCAGATTTCTCGGCTTTTTAGTAGTGGACTTGGAGCGTCTCACCGAGAGCTTTCCAGTGAGCTATCACACATCAGTATCCGAGCTCATTTGGGCCTCCATTTTAATGCCAGAAGATTCCTCACTTTATTTATTATTTCACTTTATAACTCAACGGTCATTTAATTTAAAAAGTGACTTAAAATGAAATTATAAAGAGACGAAATGGGAATATGAAGAGTCACAATGAGGAAACTGAAGTCACAGTTGTAGCCATAAGAGGAGATTGAGAGTCTCATTTCAGGATGCTTCAATTTATGAATATTATTTCTCCTTGAGAATTCGAGAAGCTTCAGCTATCAAATCAGAAATCTAAAGACGGAAACCTTCAGCATTTCTTGGTGGATTGGACGGAAACCCGATTCATCCCGGTGCGGATTCACTTCAGAGTTCGCCATTGTTTTACCAGGTTCTTTATCATCCAGTCTTACTGTTATTTGCCTATAGTTCAGATTGGAATGTAATAATCTATGGTTTTGTATTGCTGTGGTAAAATACATACCATTTTCTGAGTTATTTCATGAGATTGTATTTGTTGGTTATATGAATAAATCTGCTGGTTATTCAAGAATATCTGCTGGTTATTTGCATGTTATTGTTTATTTTAAATCCGCTTAAGATTTATTGGTCGAAATCAGTAAATGGCCGTTTAGGGTCATTTCAGTGGTATCAGAGTCGTGTATCTTGCCAGCCTGTGGAGTTTATTGAGAAATCACTGTTATTTTATGCCCTTAGTATAGTGGCAGGAAGATTGTTCGTCTTCAGAAAAATTTGCAGAGATTTGGTGATCAGAAGAAGCTTCTTGTGCAGCATTCTTTCAAAAAAATAATCGGTTTATGTTTATATTTTTCCCACAACTCCTAATCGTTGACCTTTGAAATTTGAACCTAGTTCATTCACTGTGAAAGGGCCATCGGTAGTTGACATCCTCCTTCACGTTCAAATTTTAAGCCTCTTCATGTTTATGCTGGGTGTTTTGGAGAACACTACCTACAGGAGGAGCCCGAAATCCAAACTGGTATCACGTTAGTAGGGAAGAGATTTATGCACAGCTATTGCACTGTTTATGAAAAGTTTGTGGAGAATAACGTGCATACCGTTATTTGATATGGAACTAGTTTTTGAAACCGGGAACAACCACGATGTTTGAAGTTTAGTCAAGAAGGAAGAATCGTGTTACTCTGTAGACCAGCTTTGGGTATTCACATGATTGATGCTAAATGTAACAATTCATCCCTTATGAAAATAGGTGCCGTGAAAATGATTTGGTTCTATCATTAAGTGAAATATAGCTATTGCAATTCGTAAGTGACTGAGAAGTCGCATTACAGGCTTCAGTGTAAACACGACAGCCAGCTTCAATAGCAGTTGCACCTTGTACACCCAGGTGTGTTTGCTCGAGCACGCACTGGTTGTGCAGTTGCCGGCACACGGGAGATACGAAGCTGGAACAATCTTGGTTCGCACAGTTGCGCAACTCTTCTAGTTCATGTGAGTGTAGATGAGTAATCGGAGGTAGGAGTAGAGTGGGGTCTGATCCTTGCGAGGGGGCTCCATAGTTCACAGAAGGAGATATTTGAAGGATACAGTTTAGACATCATCAGACCGATATAATATATGAGAGTATTAAAGTTCGAGTTGAAGCCGTCAATGAGCATCTGGAGTTACAATTGCGACTGCCAATAAGGAGTAGCGGCAGGTCATATGAGGAACGGATAACATTCACGCCAAGTAGCATCGGGTGTAAAAAGCCAGTGGTCTATACCAGACGCGAGCATGGAGGAGTTACCATGAAAACACGGGCACATTGTTTGCAAGTAAGCGTGCGTACGCGACCTGGTATCCCAGTCGGGCCGGTGATGGAAGTTGAGCTCGAAGTTCAATTTTGAGCTTCTTCGAGCAAGCTAGACACCTGTCTGTGCATATACTCCAACCGACGGACAGGCTGAATCATGTCAGATGAAGCGTTCAACGTTTTCTACGAATGATTCAGGTGATACAACGGTTATCCGAAAGTCTGGAGATATTCACTCCTTGCCACCAATGACAAACAGACATCCTTGAAATAAACGGTCGAGTCTTGTGCGGAAGGTGAGTAGAAAGATATCAATTTTGGTCAGAACGGTAGCCTGTAGCAGGAACGAAACGACAAAGACAATTGAAGAATGTCGTGTGGGTGTTTCTACTAGACGTTACACTGGGCAAGTGACATGGTGGTATCTTCTCATGTGGACCCTAATTTTATACGAGCTAAGTTATTGTTTGAATTAGAATATATGCTAGTGTGACAGTTGTTAGGCAGAATTCCCTGACAAACTCCAGAGGAAAAGATTGCCAAGAACTTCTGTGCGTCTCTTCATGGCTTCAAAGATTTATTGATTACAGGGGCAGTCACCAAGTGTTTCCTGAGAGACAGGATTTGTGGAAGGGCTCAAGAAGTAAGTTTTCCTTCAACAAAGACAAACACAATAGAGAACATTGCAGATGGTTGGTGGAAATTATCCGAAACGTAAGGGAGTTTGCTTTCCAGAGGGATACCCATTATTGGGAATTAGATTAATATGCAGTCATTATCAGCATTAAATCAGTTGTGACATCACAGGCAAATGGTTATTTCATTCTGAAACTATTTATTGCAATTTAATTGTGTGGCATATATTTTGAGAATACCAATTAGTAATCCGAGAAAACCCTCAACACATTCAGTCAGAATTATAACAGAGAATTTTAGTTGTCATGATCAAATACATGTATGCTGAACGATAATTTGGTGAATCTCAGTACCCAGCTACCAGTGATTACTCTGATTGAAATTTTTTTTTGAAATCAAAACAGTATAGTTACGGTGTCAGATATAATGTACTTTCAGCAGAACAAATCAAAAACTTTATTACGGTGACAGCATTTCGCAGTTTCAGAGGTGATTCAGTCCTTGGCACGAATTTGGAGAAAATTAATTCATGGAGTCATTAGAAAGCCCAATGTTCTCACATGAATTCAATGGCACATTTTATGGTGTGCAGCTCAGAGATATCCAAAAGGAAATGGAGATAGGAAATGAATTGTGTTGCCTTGGATGGCAACTGGAGGAGCAGAGAATTGCAAGCAGCATGCTAACCAAACTCAATGAAATAAATTCATATCTATCCAGGATAGATCAGGCTAATTGCAGGCTTTTTAATTGGGCCATGCATCCCACAATGGTTGCCTTAGTGCAACGCAGATTTATGAGTCATCCACTTCAAGATGTCAGGCTTGCAGCCGCCTTATGTCTCAGTGAGATCGCTCGAATTACAGCACCTATTGTTCCTTACACCGAGCACATTTGGAGACAGGTGTTACAGCTAATTGTAGACAGCTTAGATGGACTGGAACATGATAGAGATTCTACCTTTGGTACACAGGTAAAAATCTTGGAGTTAGTGGCCAGCAATAGAGTTTTCAGTCACATGCTGAATCTTGGTTATGATGAGATGATTCAGCAATTATTTCAGTGTCTCCTAAATAATTACAGGGAGCATCATTCAGATGAGGTGAAGACATGCATTATGACTATCTTATCCTCAATCTTAGATGAGGCTGCGACATATGCAAACAATTGCGATCTGAATTGTTGGCATTATGTAGAGGAGGAATAAGGAAGGCATCCATGACATATGAACTCTCAGCTGAATTAATTAAGCTTCAGGCTGAAAGATTCATGAGATCGTTATCTAAAAACGAACGGGCATCATTAGGCTTACAGGTTGCAGGATCTCCGGTGATAGACCAGGACTTAGTGAGTGCAAGGCAGATTTGTTTCTTATGCAAGGAGAGCTCGTCACAGAGGCATGTTTGCACGATTGATCAAGGGAAAGATAAATTGCAGCCTAGTGATAGAGATGTTACAGTTGAGACTTCCCTGCTTTCGGGACAGGGTGGAGAGTGTTCAGCACTCTACTTTGAAGACTTGGTGGTGGAGTTTGATAACTCCAGGATTATAGGTTGTGGTGACCAGTTGGAGACCTTTAGCGATTCCGGTAATGAGGAATCATGTGACTTCTTTAGTAGCACTTCACTTTTGCATCACACTAATATGGATGACCCATTTGGTAGTACATCTCAGGATAACACTGATGAGAAGTGTGTCTTGAAGAGTCAACTGAAAGTTAGTGATGATGCTATTATTGCAGCACTAGTTCACCATGATAGCACTCACCAGATCATTGATGATCTGTACAGGACAACTCAGAGAGATCAAGGGCAAGACGGCAGAGGGATTGGATCCTATACTGCAGGTTTACAGGGAGTCAAGATAGCTTTTCAGGATTGGAAGTCGGAGTATTTGAGACTACTTACAGATCGTGATCACCTGTTACAGGTTGCCGGGACATATGCTAAGCAGTTGAGAGATAAGGAGGTTGAGGTCGATAAGCTCAATAGGAAGCTTAGTACTACTTAGGGCACTCTGGAGCATACTCGTATCGCTCTACAGGAGGCGAGAAATCAGATTGTGATTTCTAGCCAGTACAAGGAGCAGAACGACAGGGATAGGTCTGAATTCTATCAGGAGGTGATTTAGGAGCTTGACAGCGTACAACAGACCTATGACTTGGACAATTGTCCAAGATCTTTTGGTCATCGAGAGTTTCTAGGTGACTTAGATCACTTTCAGAAGATAGATAACTCCTTGTTTGAGATGGGTGCCGAATGGACATTTGACAATCCCCTCTTTGAGTTAGATGAGGGTGATACTTCCTATTCCTGGGATGAGGACGAGATTGGTTGCAGGGTGTGGGACCCAGGGGCAATTATCAGAGGTGAGCCTTGGCCATCAGGTTGGAGTAGCAGGATGAGCTCAGTTGATGAGCAGGGTGGTTTGTGTACCTGCAATCCAGGAGTGGTAGCCATGTCTGGTGGCCGGACGAGAGTTATGTCTTTTCTTACACTACCACCCAATGAGGATGTTGATCAGGTAGGACTTCTTCAGCACGGGGTTATCAAGTTTGGCATGCTGGTTATGTTGGCTGGTGTCAATTTTTCACACAATGGTATACATTGTATGACTCCGGGTATTGAGAGACAGTCATGGAGTCCTTATGCTGAGTTGGGATTTTCAGTAGAGTTGTTAAGTGCATCGTAGATGGAAGCCTTATCCAACAATCTTGACAGTTTGCCTCTTCGACACAGTTACTCATTCAGATTACATACCGGAGGGGCTGCTTTATAGCAAATGGATACTTCTAACATGTCACTCAGTACAGACAATGAGCATCGAGATATTTCAGTCAGCTGGGGAGATGTATGGCTCTTTTGCTTGTGGGATCCAGGTGGGGTGTACTCACGGTTGGTTCTCATTTTTGGAGCCGATCAACAGGGGATTTTCTTTTCTCCAGCATATGACGGTAGAGGCACGAGAGATCCCAGTTGGAGTGAGGTTCTCAGTGTTAGGAATGGAAACACTGAGAGGGGGGGGTGAATCAATGTTCACTGTATTTTAACTTTTCACTTTAATCTTTATACTGAACTTAAATGCGTAAGTACTGAATTAAACATTCACATAAACATGAAACATGAAATCAACACATGACACCAATATGGTTACGGGGAAACCCAAATAGGTAAAAACCCCGGTGGGAATTGACACCCACTAATATTCTGTACTAATGTTTTGTGATCCTTGTTAGATCCTTAAACCCTGTTAGGAGATGCTTTACAATGTTTTAAGTACAGTAGACCTTGTCAAGGGTCGGACCCTGTTAGAAGTCTTTTACAATAGTCCCTGTTAGGGGAGTGGACGCACTGTCCTAGAGTTCACTGCTCAAGTGATGAAGGCTACAACCTTCTGATATCAGATACACACTATATCTGCTGGATGAACTGTCACTGTGACACTACTTGTCAGATCAGTTCCTTTGATGCGCTGATGCTTTGACGTCTTGCAAAGCTCTAATACATCTTATACTGTCTTTGCATACTTCTACTCTCCTTCTCACAACTCTATCTTGACTTCCATACCGAATACAATGGGCGCATATTATATTTATACGTGCATACAAAATAAACAACTGAGTCGGCCTTCTAACCTACTACAAACAACGCTTCCAAATGAATTGGCTTAAGCGTGCTTACAAACAAACAAGTATACATGTCGGCAACCTAAATACAATAGGCGCATAGCCTTTACAACATTACATTATAACCGCAAACCAAAATACTAACTGTCAGCTTCATGCTCTGTCCTTCTCTGGCACTCACTGGCTGTGTTTCTTCAATTGTCTGTATCTTTCTCATCCTTGCACATCTGATTATGCGCTCATAGACTAAGCATGAGTATAGTCTAACCAACTTAACTTCCAGGGCGCATACCATAATTCTTCTGTACGCACGTGCGCTGATGCTCTAAGCTTCAGGAACTCTGTACACTATCCAGTCTTCAATACTTAACCGATTTCTGATCTTTTCATTAGGTGCACTGACTCCACACTGCTATATGACTTTGTTGCCATAATGACAACACTATATCAAGTCATATACATCAGTATAGCCAACTTGCCAACAATCTCCCCCTTTGTCATTGATGGCAACAAAGGAATATGGCCAAGTTGCTAACTGTCCTTAATACAAAAAACTTTTGTCTTCTATACATATACTTATATCTCCCTATACATATTATGATCCATATTCTATACACAACTCCCCCTTTGACATTAATGACAAAGGTGTTACAAAAACTGTATTTATACATACTGAGGGAAAACATCTGGAAATGCTATCTTTAGGTTCTGGATCTCCTTCTTCCAAAAAGTTATCAAAGACTTTGTTATCTGGAGATGGGCGCATAATGCATACTGTAGCTTCTCCATCTTCTTCAAATCTGTGGTAGGACCTTGATCATATGTCACCATGGTTGCATCAATCTCCTTGATGTTCTGATTTAGGATGTCTAATGAGGGCACAAGAGCATTCCTCAACTAAGTCTGTCTAGACATTATCTTTGTCATCTCTTTCTCTGCCTTCTCAATTTTGTCTATCTAACTTTGGTAGACATTATTGCACATGTTCATATCTGTGGATGTGTCTTTTACTGAACTCTTCACTTGCTCAATCATAGCTTCAGCCTCTTTTATTTTCTTGAAATGAGCATCAATGAGCTTATCTTGATCCATGCATTCTGCAATGATTCTTCTTCCTTGATCTGCAAATTCTTTTAGGGATGCTTGACCAGTCTTGAGTGAATTCAAATCTAGTGCAAAGTTGCTCATCAGTTCACTCAACCTCTTCTTTAGGTACTTCTCTTCTGCAACCAAGGATGCAGACTCTTCAAGGCTTGAGAAATTGCTCTTGAAATGTGAGATGACTGTGCTCACATCATCAACCGAGTGTATCTTTGATACTTTCTTGTCCTCTGGTAACAGATTGTTCAAAATGTTTACTGATTCTACTAGGAGGGGATTCCTCATTACTTGCTTTTCTTTGGCTTTCTCCATAGCTAAGACGCTGAACTTAATCAGGTCTTCTTCTCTCCACGAGTCCAAACTAGATGTGTCAGGTGTCAAACTTGACAACAATGCTGCTGAAGGAGTGATGGGAGTGTTGTCCAACACTTCTTGCAGGAAGAAGATAGCATTTAATTGCAGTTTTATGGAGGAATAAGTCACAACCATTATACTCTTTCAGATTTACAGCCACAACATTGTAGAACTGAAATAAATAAGTTCCTGCAGCAGCTGGTGTATTCTCTCAGGTTTTTTATGCCTTTCGTAGTTGCCTTTGTTAATCATTTTTCAATAAAGGATTGTCTTGATTCCATTTTGTATTTTCATTTGAAAAATAAATAGAAGTTGCAACAGTTAATTGAATAGTTTCAGAATTTCAGATTATTGCATATTTGCTTTTTATTTCTAAAACCCTTGAAAATCTAAAAAAAATCATAAACTTTCAAACAACAAATTGAGATAAATGTCTACAGCAGTTAAGGACCGATTTGGGGTTCTTACAACTCGAGTTTGAGGAAGTTTGGGATCTGGTAAATGTACCAAAACGTCACGAAATAGATCTTGACGAACAAAATAAATTTGATCAAGCCGACAGAAAGGCCAAATTGATCTTTTGTTCAATGTGTCTAATGAAGTTCAACCATTTATTCCTGACTCGCCCACAACCAAAGATGCATGGGACAAGCTCAAGATAATGTACGAGGCAAAGAATCAAAATCAAATCTTGAATTTACAAAGTCATCTTTATGGTCTAAAGATGAAAAATGGAGAACAATTGGAACCAAAGAAACGAGAATCGGAATCGGCAAGGCCAAATCGAATCGTGAATTGGCCATGAATTGGAATTGAATCGGCCATGAATCGGCAAATTTAAAAAACCCTTGAAATTTAGAGACTTTAACAAATTAAAACTTATTTCATGCACCCTTTATTGAATATAACTTAAACACACTATAACATCATCAAATAGAAGCTAATATACATAAACAAGGAACATAAATGATAAATCCATCTCGTACATTACACGTAAAATGTAAATTGTAGCTAAAGTAAATAGAAATCATAGGATCGTAATGAGTCAAATCATAGAATGTATGTAAGATGAAGATCCATAAGACATCAAATCATAAATGTATGTAAGATGAAGATCCATGAAACATATGTCTATCAGTATCTGTAAGATCCATAAAACTAAATCGTTTCATAGTATGAATTTGTGATGCTTGATCATTGATCAATGCCAAATGTCAAAGTCTTCGTAACTAGATCTTAGGTAGTCTTTGTTGGTGGCTGTTTTCAAGTCCCTAGGTCCGGCAAATGAGGTTTGAATGATTTTGGCCTGTTGGGAAGTCATGTCTGTCTGGGATTTGGGCGAGAGCTAAGCTAAGTTTGTCATAGAGATGGGGTCGAAACCAAATGATTTGTGATAAAACGAGTTAAAACCCTTTGAGAATCCTTTTGCCAGCTTCAGTTTGACCTTAGAAAGCCATGATGGATTGTGGCAGGTAGCCCTGCTAAAGGCTTGTTGAATCCTGAAATTTGGTTAAGTCTGGAATTTTCAAAATCTAGAATCTGCATCTTAACTCCTATGAAGCTGGAACCTATCTCAAACATCCTGAAGTATATATATTTTATAATTTATACAAATATAACTTAAAGTATAAGAAATTAAATAAATCAAACTTATACTTAAATGTTATATTTGTATAAACTTACAACAAATAGGGAAGGCAAAAAAAATCATTCAAAATATTTGTGCTTTTTAAAAATTTGACTTGACTTTTTAGCTACCCGCCAAGTCACGCCGATTTCCCAAGCCGATTCAGGCGATTTTTTCACATGAATCGCCGATTCGGCGATTCAAGCGATTCATCACAAAAAATCGGCGGTTCGGATTTCCGGTTCAAAAAAAATCATTTTTGGTGAATCGAATTGTGAATCGCCCGATTCAGGCAATTCATTGGCAATTCTTGGAACTATGATTGGAACCCTTTCTCAAAAGGATTGCTGAGTTGAGGTCCTCCCTACAAGCATTGGGAGAAACAATTGATGATGCATTATTGGTGCTTATTGTTCTATGGGTACTACCTTCCAGATATAAGGTTTTTGTGACAACTTTGAATGTCACGGTGACAACACCCACTCTTGAGAAGCTAGTAAATCTTCTTCAAAAGGAAGAGTCTCTAAGCCAAGAAAATGATTAGGAGGATTATGCCATGACTACACATCATAAAGGAAAAAAGCCTATGAAGTAGTTCAATGGACCTCCCAAATCTAATAATTCATCCATACTGTAGAAGTGTCCAATCTGTAACAAAGTTGGACAATATGTGAAAAATTGTTGGTACAACTCCTTCAACAAAGGATCGTCCAACAAACCACCTCCAAAGAAGCCATTTCAAAGTGACAAACCATGATGGCAATAGGACAAGCAAACACAACAAAGCAATGTTGTTGAAGCAAAAGATTCTCCATGTGAGGAATACATGGTTTTAGGCCACACTTAAGAAGATAGTTCACAATCTACCTCTATATGGTACGTGGACTCGGGTGCTACTATGTACATGACTAGACAGAAGAAGTGGTTTTGCACATTGAAACCTCATTACAGTACAGTTAATCTTGGAGATGATACCACCTACAACATCACAAGTATTGGTGACATCTCTTTGAGGTTTGGCCCGCATAGTTGCAGGCCTATGAATGTCTTGTACGTGCCAAGATTTATCAAATATCATCTTTTTGTCAATTATTTTCTTGATCATAACCTTAGAACTGTATTTGATATAAGTCAAGAAAAATAGGTCTATCTTATCAAAGACAAGTCAAAAAATGCAATGATTGTTGCTAGTGCTACTAAGATTGATAGAATGCTTAGGCTTGGTTTAGTTGCTAATCATCAGGCCTTAGTATCTAAGGACAATGATATTGCTATCCTTCGGCATTGTAGACTTGATCATTTGAGCAATAATTACTTTCTAAAACTCAGTCAAAAACACATGGTCAAAGGGCTTCCTTCACTTGAGAAGTCAAGTGCTACTTGTTGTAGCTGTCTTGTTAGTAAACAACATAAAGCACCCTTCCATCTCGGTGAGCACTGTGCCAATCAACCCTTGCAACTGGTGCATACCGATATTTGCAGCCCTATGTCACCTATTCATAAAGGATTGAGGTATTTTCAATTGTTTGTTGACGATCACACACGAAAAATGTGGGTATATTGTTTGCATCATAAAGATGAGGCCTTCTCCTACTTCAAAGAGTTTCATACTCTTGTGGAGAAAGATATAAATCATCCTCATGTCCTCAGCTCAAATTGAAGAGGGGAACACACCAACACAAAATTCTCCACATACCCGAAGGAAAATGAAATTCAACGCCAATTGGCTGCAGCATATACACCTCAACAAAATGGAGTTCCTGAACTGAGAAACCACATTATCGTGGAGATGGTTAGAAGTATGTTGAAAGATTCTCAATTAGAGCATGCATATTGGGTTGAAGTTGTTCAAACAACAATTTATCTTTTGAATCGACCACCAACCAAGGCCCTTGATGGCATCACTCCAGAAGAAGCATGGATAGGAGTAACACCTTCTATCTTACATCTTCGTGTGTTTGGATCATAGGAACTGTCATCCTATTTAATTTAATTGGGATGCCCTTAGCTCTGACACGCCCCTTGGCAAGGGGCATGAAGCTCAGAATTAGAAACATTTTGATAAAGAGGAATGAATCTAGGGTTAATATCTTGTATATTATCAAATGACCTAATTGGACTGCCTCTATGCACAGTCCTAAATAAAAGAGGAAGAAACTACATGTAAAATCATTGCAATGTATTCTTCTTGGGTACAGTATTGAATCTAAGGTCTATCACCTTATGGATCCTATGACAAAGAAGATATAAATTAGTAGAGACGTAATTTTTGATGAGAAGAATGATGTAAGCTCTCCTCCCACGCCATCATCTACTTCAAATAGTGCTCCTATATTCACATGGATGGTAAAAATGATGGAAATGTTGATAGTCAATCATCACCCACCACTCATACAAAACCTTTACCAAAGTGGTATACTAGTACCATTCGAGATGCAAAGTTGGATGGAGTCCTAGACACATCCACTTTAGGTCCAAGGACTCGCAGCATGGCTCACAATGAAGTAAACTTTGCACTAATGACTTCAGATGTTGATAACGTTGAGCATCAAGAATGAAAATCAACATGTCACCATTTATTACCTTGAAGTAAAGGTTCGGTTCTGCATTATTCTCCGAGAAGCCTAATCCTGAAAGATAGTTGTCTATCCTCTCATATCAGGCTCGAGGAGCCTGTTTAAGAATATATACAACCTTCTTTAATTTGCAAACATAAGAACCATTACCATGTACCACAAATCCTTCAGATTGCTCTAGGTACATGTACTCTTCTACTATGCCATTAAGAAAAGCAGTGTTCACATCCATTTGGTGAATCTTCCATCCCTTTGATGTGGCAATAGCAATCACAGCCCAGACGGAGGTATATTGAGCAACTGGAGCAAATGTTTCTTCATAATCAATTCCCTCCTTTTGGGAAAAGCTTCTGGCAACAAACCTTGCTTTATATTTTTCAATGCTCCCTTTTGCAGCATGTTTGATTTTGAAGAGTCATTTAGATGAAACTACTGATTTTTCCTTTGGTCTAGGTACAATGTCCCAGACATCTTTCTTAAGTATAGATTGGTATTTTTTTGTCATGGCATCTTTGCAAACTTGATGTTTGAAGGCTTCCTCAACACTAGAAGGTTCTGATTTGATGATTTCACTCATAAGTGCAACATAGCTAGAATATCTATTAGGTCTCTTGCTTTCCCCGAAAGTTCCTTTTGGAGCTACATAATTTTCAGCCTCTTGAGTCATTTTCCTCGCCCATAGAGGTCTTTTACGATTTACAGTAGTGTCTCTAGGCTTGTCGACAAAATCCATAGATTTATTGTGATTATTATCTTCTATAGGTTCATGGGTCTCCCTCTAAATCTCAGAAGTGTGATCCTCTTCCATATTTTGAGGAGTCTCATCATCTATTTCATTAATGTCTCCAGATCCTTTGAATGCAACATCTTCAAAGATTACATCCCTACTTAGCTCAATTAATTTTTGTCCAAGGATATAAATTCTATAGGCTTTAGATGTTTCACTGTAGCCAACAAATATTCCCTTTTTCCCTGAGGGTTCTAGTTTAGATCTCTTCTCTTTGGGTATGTGGATGTAAACAAGATAACCAAAGATTCTAAAATGACTTATGTCAGGTTTTATCCCTATAAATGCTTCTTCGGGGATTTTGTTATCCAGAAGGGAGTGAGGACATCTATTTTGAATGTAAATAACAGTACTAGGGGCTTCAGCCCAAAAGGAGGTATGAAGGTTTTGGTCATGTATCATAGCTTTGGCTTCTTCTACAATATTCTTATTTTTCCTTTCTGCCACCCCATTTTGTTGAGGGTTGTAAGGAACAGTAAACTCCCTCTTAATACCAGCATTGTTACAAAAATCTTTGAAGTTATCAGAAATATATTCCCCCATTATCTAGGTTTTGATTCTTTTGCCTGACATATTCTCTACTAGAACCTTGAATTCCTTAAACCTTATAAGGACTTCATTAGACTCTTTCCATTTTAAAAAGTATATCCATGTTTCCTAGAGTAGTCATCTACAAAAATAACATATTACAAAAATCCTCCTTAAGAGGTTACTGTCATAGGTCCACATAAATCAGAATCAATGAGTTCTAATACATTTTTAGTTCTACTTTCACTACTATGAAACGTGCCCTTAATGTTCTTTCCTAAGGAACACCCTTTGCAAGTTCCTTCATGATCTTGTTTTAGTTTAGGTAAGTCTGTCACAATTTTCTCTACTAAAGGCAACGCATGAAAGTGAAGATGCCCTAATCTTCTATGTCAAATCTCACTTGTAGTAGAAGATTCATGAATTAAGGCTTGGGAAGTACAAGTGCAAAGCCTGTATAGGCATCCATGTCGAATTCCTATGGTGTGAGCTTTCTTTATATTTGAGTCCTTAGACCATGCTAGAACTTTACCATCCATGAAAGTAACTCGGTATCCTTTGTCTTCAAGGGCTCAAATGGAAACCAAATTACGTTTGATACCTGATACAAATAATACGCCTGCCAATTGAAGAGAGACGCTTGATTTTGGTTGAATTGTGCAAGTACTGATTCCTTTCACAGGGTAGTTGGAATCATCCCCAATGGTAACTTCCTCATCTGAATTTTCCACTAGGCTATCTAGATGTTCTCTGAATCCTTTTAAATGACGAGATGCTCCATTGTCTATGACCCAACTATTAATGTTGGTGGATACTTGGCTTGATAGGGCTGAATAAAATACAAGTCTTCCAGGGTCCTTATCAGAGCTCATCTTACTAACTTCAGCTAGGGAGGCTTGAGGCTTAAGTGTAATGTCCTGAAGGAGATTTCGGTCCAGAGGCAAATTCTGTCCGGCGGTGAATTCTGTCCGGAGGTAAATTATGTCTTGGCGGTGAATTATGTCCCGGCGGTAAATTCTGTCCCAACAGTAAATTATGTCCCAGCGGTACAACTGATGGATAGGTCGTGCGGTACAACGGGTGGATGGACCATGCAGTACAACGGGTGGATGGGTCGTGCGGTACAACGGGTGGATGGGCCGTGCAGTACAACGGGTGGATGGTTGTGCGGTACAATGGGTGGATGGCCGTGCGGTACAACGGGTGGATGGGCCCTGCGGTACAACAGGTAGATGGTCGTACGGTACAATGGGTGGATGAGCTGTGCGGTACAACGGGTGGATGGCCATGCGGTACAACGGTGAGGGATGATGCCTTCCAGACGCCCGATTGAAGTCCACTTCTCCTTTGCAGATAATTAGATATGAATTTGCAAACACAGAGTAATACACCAACTAATATGATTGCCAGAAAGATCTTATTGAATTTATTGACGGAACTTTAGATTTGCCAAATCCGATACAAGCAGAACAAGCAAAGTAGGGTGAGGGTTGAATCCCACCGAAATTGCAACAAACCAAATAGGGAGGGTCTTTCACCTCCAAAATGGCGAACAGCAGAATCCCAACAGAAATTCACAAATACAAATCAAATATAAATCTCAACATATCAAATCTAACCTACATGCCGAGCATAAATGCCCGTCGGGGAAAACTCCCGAGAGTGCACAAAAGAGCCGACAGCGACAACTAAACTATGCCAACAAAAAGAAAGAATGGGCCCGAGATAAACTAAATCAATCGCGACCCCTAATACAATAGTTTTAATAGTCATTTAATGACAGGGATATTACATTAAGCCTATCCGAACACTTCATCGCAAGGTGACCATATTTGTCACACCTAAAGCATTGTACTTTAGACATGTCCCTCCTTCTCTAGAATGAGCGTTTTCCATGGGAGTCCTTTCCTTTCTTCCGTTTGAAGTTGCCTTTCTTCCCTTTCTTGTGAGAATTAGAATTTAAGACTTGAATCTCTTCATTAGAGGTGTTTAAACCAATTCCTCTAGTGATTAGCCTTGACTCTTCTTGAATGCAATCGCTTTTTAAAACGATCAAACTTAGGAAGTTTAGATTGAGCACTAATCCCTTGTACAAATGCTTCCAAGATGTAGACAATCCATTGAGAGCCAGCATCGTTAACTCCTTGCTATCAATTGTGTGGCCAATGGTGGATAGCTGATCTCTTAACTCTGTTATCCTCATGAAGTAAGACGTGATAGTTTCTCCATTGTTCATCTTGACATGGTGGAGTTGTTTTACAGCAAGAGCTTTGCTTGTGTTATTTATCTCATACATGTTCTCTAAGGTTGTGAACATTTGATATGCAGTATCTAGATAATTGGTATTATGTAATGCTTCACTGCATCCACTAACATCTTCATAGCCTTGTTGTTTCTCGTCCATAGGATTTTCTCATCATCTTCATCAGATACAGGTATTTCTTTCTCCACAAATGTGTTCAATTTGTGTTCCCTTAGTGCAAGCATAATTCTGAATTTCCAAGATACAAAATTTGCAGCTCCTTCAAGTTGGTCCTCAAATCTAACACCATTCACCATTTTTGCTGAATAAAATTCTAGAGAATTTAGTGGTTGTTAGTTTGTCTCTCCTTATAAATCTGATCGGATCTTCCTTATACTAGCTCTGATACCATGTTAAATTTGATTAGATTTAGAGGTTATAGTATTTTAAATTTTAATCATTGCTTTCAAATGTATATACTGATTCTATATGATATGTTGATCACAATATCTCAATAATTTTACTTGGATATATTTTAATATAAATGCCACATGAATATATATCGATCTGATGAGATCTTACTATGAATATCAATGAGATGATGCTTAGATATAATGAAAAAGCAATACTGATATGAACTTTATATATAATGCCACCGATATACTTAATGTATATATTATTGTGTCTTGCTTAGCACTTATAGATTTTTGTACTCCACAAGATACTTTGATCAATCATCATATATACAGTAGTGTGGAGACATGTCTCCCGTAGGGACATGTCTCTATGCGAACATAGACATGTCTCTATGTGAGACATGTCTTATTACCGATCATTAACTAATCTCAATCAATATACAAATTGATGTGTTTGCTGATAATTGATACTTATTATCGATTCATATTATTAATGCCAAAGTCGATACACATTATCAATTCACATAATAGTCAATGCAAGGTCGATATTAAATATCGATACCATATTATGCTCAATACATATTATCGAAAGCATAGTATGATATCGATATTTATTATCAATACTCAGCAATATGAATGTCGATATCCAATATCGATACATGGCATAATTAATATTAATGTTATGATTAACAGTAACACCATTATTAATATCAACAATATGAACTGCGTGATTAATATCAACAGCATGATTAATAATTGTTATATCAAACTCAATCATGTATATATGTATATGCAATATTAAATATATATATATACATGATTGTTGATTTACCATTATTAATCATGTATTGTAATAACCATAATCATAGCAGTGTACAGAAGAAGGATAGTGATAAAATGCTCAAGGCCGATAGGCCACATATGCATCTGATTTCATCGATAGGATTAATCCGACCGAAGCTATAATTCATCAACATATTCAACTTCAATTCGGCTCTACTCAGGAACGTGTTGATATCTTTACCAAGCCTCTTGTACGTGTGAAATTTGACAATTTTTAGGGTTCTCTTATTAGTACTGTAAAGAAATGATGTAATAAGGGGGAACGTTAGATATTTCATCATTGCTTCCACGTAAATAGATTGTTTAGCGTTTGTTTTATGTTTGTTGTTATTGGTATGTAAACTTAGTATACTTGTTTAGTTTGTTTGTAATTTGTTGAACCCGTGTCCGATAAGCACATAGTTGTAATCTTACTTTTGTATAAATATCCCTCTTAATGCAATATGAGGGCAATCTTTTGGGATTCAATCTTCCGATACTTATAACAAACACTAACTAACTATTGACATGTTAACATTGTATCTACTGACCATAACATTGGATATCTTATCCTCTCTAATCAACGATTGACTAATCATATGACTAGTTCCTTATCCTTAAAACGATTTGTCTTTAATCGCTGCTTGAGTGCCATGAATGTTCCCTCTTTAGTTGCCACAATGTACAAATAGTAATCCATAATGATCAACATGTAATCCTCCTTAATGTCCATTTCGATGGCTTTGTTATGGATAAGACATAATCACTATTTGTGCTTCTTCAAGGGTATCGATTAGTAGTTGATCTTTGAAAGATATCAACTCAATCCTCATCGATATTAATTATTGATTGCTGCATTCCTATATATACCTTTGACAATTTTGTCTACACATTGGCCACGCTGTTCTTAACTCTGACTTAGTATTGCTACTTGATCACCATGATATCTGCTGAGACGGTATTACTGATGGTAGTCAAATTATTGCAATTTCTAACTCCACCCAATAGTCTCTGTTTTGACTAATACAACTTATAATGAGGTCAACATCTTCATCAATCATATTGGCATAGCATCTAATCGTATCGACCTCCCTTTTGTAAGGTTTTGGGAGTAATACTATCCTATTACATCGCTGGGTATGGTATTCCTTCACATAACTCATCCATGCCACCTTGTTGATTAGAGTTTATCGTAGTCAATATTATGGTTGCTGAATATCGATTCAACCGTCATACAAATTGCTGTTGGTCCCAGAAGTAACGTCAGTAAGTCTTGAGAATATTGATAGGCTGTAATCACTTATTCTTCATTAAATAACCTTATTGTTCAATATTTGCTGACATCATCCTAGTTGACTTGATGATGCCTGGCAAAATACAAAAAAAAATCATCAATCAAAATGTACCAATGGTTCCTTGACATCATGCTGGTAATCTTTTATAATAAGTTTAAATCTTTAATTAAAACTTATTTAATTGTTTATTGCCTCTAGTTGTCTTCAGGTCCAGAATGGGGATGTTACAGATCCACATTTAGATACTTTGATTCACTTTATAACTATCTAAATGTATAAATAGCTCAGTTCAAAATGGCACTTCTAACTGCAAATATATATATATATATATATAACTTGGGTGGAACCTAGATGTCCAAACTCTTGCAATTTGCATGTACTAGACCTTATCGTGCTCACACACATCCTTGTTTTTGTAAATGTATATAGCATCATGATGAAAAGTTCATTACAACAATTTTTGGGTCCATTTTATCTCTTGTTTTGTTTCTACATGCATGTGTGGTCATACAGTTCATGCCCAATTTGTTGTGACTAGTGCATATAACAATTGTTTCTCTCCTTTGGGATTGTTCTTGAGGTTGAACAAGAGCTCGCCTCGTCATGTCTTTACATCAGAAATGAAACAGATTTTTAAAATTCATTCTTCATTTTTATGTTCTTATTCAACATTTTAGGTAATATTTACCAGTCTTTTCTTGTTTGCTTTCCTTTTTCTTGATAGTTGACTTCATTCCTAATGCACATTTGTCATTGGTCAATATACTTTGACTGTATGTGTTGATTCACTTTATAACTATCTAAATGTATAAATAGCTCAATTCAAAATGGCACTTCTAACTGCAAATATATATATATATATATATAACTTGGGTGGAACCTGGATGTCCAAACTCTTGCAATTTGCATGTACTAGACCTTATCGTGCTCACACACATCCTTGCTCTTGTAAATGTATATAGCACCATGATGAAAAGTTCATTACAACAATTTTTGGGTCCATTTTATCTCTTGTTTTGTTTCTACCTGCATGTGTGGTCATACAGTTCATGCCCAATTTGTTGTGACTAGTGCATACAACAATTGTTTCTCTCCTTTGGGATTGTTCTTGAGGTTGAACAAGAGCTCACCTCATCATGTCTTTAAATCAGAAATAAAACAGATTTTTAAAATTCATTCTTCATTTTTATGTTCTTATTCAACATTTTAGGTAATATTTACCAGTCTTTTCTTGTTTGCTTTCCTTTTTCTTGATAGTCGACTTCATTCCTAATGCACATTTGTCATTGGTCAATATACTTTGACTGTATGTGTTTCTTCTCAATCTGAACTATTTTATAAATTTATTGCAGTATCTCAATTGCTGGATGCTTATATTAAACAAATTTCTAAGGCCATCATTAAAGTTGGTAATAGTTGTGCTCATCAACACTAAGTTTATCTAAACTTCATAAAAAAATTCAAGATCAGGCTATTACACCCTTTAATATATTCACCCTTTTCTTGTTTCAGAATGGCTAGTGCATTATAGATTTGAATACCTGTGTCATCTTTGAGTTTCCCTATAAATTTCATTTTTCTGATTCCATCACTATCAGCGTCTTCTTTTTTAAGCATGCTACTGACCATATAACTTTAGTAGCATATCCCTGCAATGTGCGAGGTATTCAGGTATATCTCTACTCTGGCATTATCATTGATGACATAATCAGACTTACAATAAGATTTCTAATTTAAGCAGTGCTTGTCACAAGGTCACACATTTTCTCACCACTGAATATGACTTGATTAAACACGAGAATGCTCTAATTCCATCTTTCTTTCTTAAATGCCCTCCTAAATGCTTGTCAGTTAATATATTTTTCCTTGGAGATAAGCTGAATCGGTGTAGACACTCAGCTCCTTATATTTCACTGCTGGCAGCTGGATGGATGACACATTCTCCAGAGTCCAACAGCTAACCAAATTTTGACCCTTTCTTGCATTATTTTCATTTTGCAATTGACTGCCCTGGTTGACATCTGTTTGAATTCACTTTGTAGGAAATAGTGGCATAAATTAACTCTAAAACACTCCACTGATGTCAGGCAGATTTACTGACACAAAGCTACTTCGCTGTCATTACATGCATCTGAACTATGCATCCATGTAGAACAGAATTTGAGAACATGCATATAAAAATAAAATAAATGATTTGAAATATGTATTGCAATACCCGTTGCCAATATGCAAGCCACGAGTTCATTTGCTGAGTAACTACCATCTGTTTAATCAGAAGTAACCCAAAACCTCTTAGTTATCTATTCTATTACATTGTTGTTTCCCTATTCAATACCTGTTTATATGTCTATATTGATGTCTTCAGTAGATTTGGCATGGAATAAGACATGTCTTTTCAGTTATAATTTTTGCTCTTTTTCTCTGTTGCATATATGATTTTCCAGGTTTTTTCTCAAGTAATTCTCCAAGAAAGGGTTGTATTCTTACTCTTCAGATTTACCAGGACCTTCTGAGTAAAGATCCTGTGACAAAATTTATGTAATCCCAAAAGGCTTACACTGTGCGTACAATAATACCATGTATTAAATATGCCATAAAACATAGTATCATAGGTCTGCCCATGAAGCAAAGCTCAAACAAGCAACAGAAATTCATGAAAAGGTTTTGTAACAATCAAATCGACCAAGCACCTTTTGACAATTGAACCATATGATAATAAACAATGAACTTTACATTCTTAGCATTAGAATATATACTTTTTGGTGAATAAGTATGCTATTCTGGACAATTGATCAAACAAGTACCAACTATCAATGGTTTAGAAACTGTAAGTAATTGCGTTCAAAATGCCAAAACTAATGCATCATAGCAGAGCTATAAATCAACCACAACTAAGAATAAAACATGATAAATCGCAACTGATAAAATCTAAATTTTGACTGTGGTCATTCGAAACAGAAAATTAACCATAATTTAGCGAAGAGAAAAATTTGCATTCTTGTATTTCAACTAACCTATTGTCTTTTTGATAAACCTGATAAATCAAGGATCATATAATGACAATTATTTGCCAAGGGTTAGATCGAGATTAAATTCAAAGAGAAATGCTAACTAATTTGTAATTGTAAAAAGCAGTATGCATATGCATACTCTTGAGGATCTATGCTATTCCATGAACATATAAACACAATTATAAAACAAAAATTACTTTAAAAAAGCAATGTTTAGCTAAGTTTGCAAATCATGAAATATGCAAAGCAAAATCACAATCCAAACCAAGAAAATAAAAAAGGCTATTAAAGATTACAACTCCCAGAACTTCAATTGCTTTTACAAGAAATAGAGGCATTCATGACAAAGCCACAAAAATCAAATTTTCTACATGCTCTCTTGGCAAAGACGTCCCTAATGTCTATCAAGAAAAAGTAAAACCTTACAACCATATTCATTAGGAACAAAAGCACCAAATAGAAGCAGTATAATTTCCAAGGAAAGGTTATGCAATACCAGCTGACTCTTCCAAATGCCGAATGAATGCCAATTGAAATAATGCACCTGTTTCAAAAGCACCAAGTATATTTTCTTAAGCACATGTTTAACTCATTATATTTAGCTTATTTTAAGGTCTTTATTCCATGCAAAAGAAAATTCAATTTCTAACAGCAATCCATTAAATATTACACCCACAAATAAGGGGAGAAAAATAAATGTAGTTAAAAACTCCTGCAATGTTTTGAACATTCATGATAAATTTCAATAGATCTTATCATTATGTGATTCATGGTCCTGGGAATTTTTCCAATCCCTTTGTTGAAAGTCCATATCAGAGCTCTATTCTCACACTTTAAATATAAAAAATTTCCCTGGATCCCACATGCTACAGGAAAATATAGTAGAGCATGGTCTACATATGAGTAGGTAAAATATGGGACCTCTCATAGCAAGAGCGAAAAACATAGTGTACCGCACAAAAAGCACTCAAAACACTGATTCCATTGACGTTTATGGATGACGACGAAGTATTTGATTCTTTGTATAGCAACTTGTAGACAAAAAGCTAAGAAGCAAGCAGCAACATCTAAGTTGCCATTGTAGTTACCAAAACTCTGGCACAAGAATCTCATTCTCCTATGTCAGCAAAACTAAGTCGGCCATTGGAGGGCTGTTCACATCGCCTCAATTCTCAGCACTCAGTTCACATCTCAGCCAATAAGTCATTGTAATGTCCCCTTCCTAATTTACCCTAAAATCACAATTGCAACAAATTAGGGTTGGGGTTACATCTTACCAATTAATTCTCTGTAATTTTGCATCACAAGGCTTGAACCCTGCAACAATAAACAATATATACACATATACATATATATTCAAGAAAGGTTAGGAAAAACACATCATATTCAAAGATATCAATAATGCTACACAAACATATTAGGATTTGAAGGAAAAGACATGATGGATCTGCTCAAAGCCATTTCTACACCAAGCCCAAGAGGTGACAGTCCCAACCGGTGCTAAGAGGGGACGGGTGAATCAACACCTCTAAAACTTTTCTCTATAAAACTGGTGAGGTATACTTATGACTCTAATCTAAACAGATTCAAGCATATAATAACAGAAAGAAAACAATCACGCAGTGACACCAGATTTATCACATGGAAACCCGGTTAGGGTAAAAACCACAGTGTGAGAAGACCTCACAAATTCGGCACTCTTCTGGAGTACGCCATGTTAGGAGCCTTCCCGGTTAAAGGATTAAAACGCACTGTTAGATGCGACCTGGTTAAGGGATTTGTTTACAGGAAGGTCAGTTAGTATGTGTCTGGGTAGAGGACTTTGAACACCTTAAAAGATGCCACCCGGTTAAGGGATTTGATACAAGGGACTTGTTAGAGTCCACCCAAATACTGGGATTTAACTATTGTAATTGCTAGAAAACAATATAAGATTGACCTTTTACAATTGCCTTTGCAAAGCCTGATAAGATCTTTGTTTGTGCTTAGTTGAGAATCCTCACCGGTTGCCGCACGTGTGTTCTCCACTACTGTTGTGCTTCTCTGCACACACTTCTCTCTCTTCTTCTCTTTCTGATTTACCCTAGCTTCTTTTAAGCTTTCAGGTTCACTCTTTTCTCTGGCAGAATGAAGGCAACTCATATTCTCAACAGGTAGAAGAATATATAGAGTTCTTGCCCTAATTGCACCGTTCATGCAAGACCTAACTTCAAATCCCTTTCAAATACATCACTCGGTGGACTATTAGTTCACTGAGGAAACATATGTTCCATGCTCTTGCTTTATCCGCTTTAATGAAGAAAATAGTAGATGCGTGTCAAGCACCTTTCCTTCACAAGAGATAACTCTTTGTTTTAAAGCCACAGATTCCGGCTTCAAAACCTTCTAACGCGCCTCAAACCGATCACCATGTTAATTCAAAGTCTTCCGGATTTAGTGCAGTAAATCCCGGTCAATGAGTTGGTTGAAACACGTAGTTGACTATGACTTCCTCGGTTCACACCGGAGTCATCTTTGGATCGGTTGAGATCCTTATGTTGTGAACAGGTAAGAGTCTTTGTCCTGTCACTGTCCCTTCATTTCCTTACCAGTTGCACATTAACCTCAGTTGTATTGTTGACACCGGTTTGTACCTTTACTTCCACTCACCGGTTGTATCCTGGATACCGGTTGATTCCTTGATTGTGTTCATTATCCGGTTGCTAATGCTTTGTGTAGTGACCGGTTACTCTTGACTGCAGTCTCTCTTCTTCTACAGATCTCCTTAGATCTTTAGACTTTAGAGAGATGACAAATCTCTATCCTCTTTCGCCAATCAATGACAATACTTGTACCGGTAGTAGGATTACCGGTTACCATCACTTAATGCCAACAATCTCCCCCTTTGGCATTGATGGAAAAACTTAGATGGGCAATCATGTCACCATCATATCACCGGTTCTCTGTGCTTGCAATCTCTCTATCACCAGTACTACCACTACTGGTTGTCTACCTATTTATTGCCAAACTCTCCCCCTTTTTTGACAAAAATGCCAAAGGCTAGTTTGAAAGACTACCTTTATTTTATCTGCTCCCCCTACGAGCAGCAGTCATTTTCATCAGTTCAGATAAGATGAGGTGAAACCTTCTGTTAAGGCATAATGAACTGATGATCACCTTTGCAGGTTTAGTGAAGATCATGAAGGGGTATAACCCCTAGTTTACCTCTGAGATACTCAAAAGTACTATTTGGTAACGGCTTTGTGAAGATATCAGCAATGTGTTCCTTTGTGGGAACATACTCCAATCTTACCTCCTTGTCTTGTACCAACTCTCTCAAGTAATGATACTTGATGGCAATGTGCTTTCTCTTGGAGTGCATGACGGAGTGCATGACAGAGTTCTTGGATATGTTGATCGCACTGGTGCTATCACAATAGATAGCTATCGGTTCAAGTATTTGTTCTTTGATTCCTTCCAAAAGTTGTTTGATCCAGATTACCTGTGTGCAATTGATTGCAGCGGCAACATATTCAACCTCTGCAGTAGACTGAGAAATACAGTTATCTTTCTTGCTTGTCCAAGAAACAATTCTTCCACCAAGAAAGAATGCACCACCACTTGTGCTCTTTATGTCATCAATGTTGTCAGCCCAGTCTGCATCAGTGTAGACATTTACTTGAAATCCTCCCTTGTGGGGAAACCACAAGCCATATTCTTCAGTACCCTTAACGTATTTGAAAACTCTCTTAACTGCTATCAGATGTGTCTCTTTGGGATTTGCAGAGAATCTTTCCACTATGCCAACTGCATGTGCAATGTCCGGTCTACTGTGAACAGCATACTGCAATTTTCTTATCATGGACCGATACATTGTTTCATTTACTTCTTTAGCATCATCCTCCTTTGATAACTTGAGGTTGGTTATCATTGGAGTTCCAACCGGTTTGGATTCCTCTAGTCCAAAAGTCTTGAGAATTTATTTTATGTACTTGGACTGAGAGATAAAAATACCTTCTTTTAGCTTATGGACCTGTAATCCAATGAAGAATTTGATGGCGCCTATAATAGACATCTCAAATTCTTTCTTCATTTCTTCATCAAAGGCTTTGCTCATCCTATCATCTCCTCCAAAGATGATGTCATCCACAAAGATCTCAGCAATCAGATTTCTATCATTTCCATTCTTGAGATACATATTGCTATTGTCCCCGATTCTTGTGAATCCTATGGTCAGAAGGTATGAATGTAACCTTTCATACCAAGCTCTTGGAGCTTGCTTCAGCCCATAAAGAGCCTTCTTCAGTTTACAGACCATACCATCTTTGTGTGCATATGTGAAGCCTTTCGATTGTTCAATGTAGACTTCTTCCTCCAGTATTCCATTCAGGAATGCAAACTTGACATCCATCTGGCATACTTTAAATTTCTTGTGAGCAGCATAGGCAAGAAGAATTCTCACTCCTTCCAATCTGGCCACAGGTGCAAAGGTTTCTCCATAGTCCAATCCTGCCTCCTAGGCATACCCTTTGTAGACCAGTCTTACCTTATTTCTTATGACTTTACCATCTTCATTCACTTGTTCCGGTAGACCCACTTTGTCCCAATAACATTCTTGTCCTGTGGTCTTGGCACAAGCACCCATGTGTCATTTTTCTCAATTTGCTCAATCTCTTCCTCCATGGCCTTGACCCAGTTTTCATCTTCTAGAGCTTCCCTGGTGGATTTGGGTTCTATACAGGAAAATAAACAAATATTCTTTTTGGTCTTTTTCCTGGTCAAGACATTAGCATGTTTGTCACCAATAATGTTGTCAATAGAGTGATATGTGACATACCTTGGGAGAACCAGTTGCTGTTCCGGTCAGGTTCTTCTGGTTGAGCAATTTCTTCATCATGGTTCTGAACATCCTCTTGTTCATCATCCTGTGTTGGCTTGTCAGCTTCAGGCGCAGTCTCCCATTCCAGATGTTTGTTCATGTGTTGTTCTCTTTCATCTTCCGTTGTAGCTTCATGGAACTCAAAAGCCTTTCCTTCATTATGATCTTCCAGACTGTCATGATCATTATGACCAGTCTTAATTGGTTCTGAAGATTCATCAACTTTTACATTGATGCTTTCAATTATTTTGTTTGTTCTTTTGTTCAGACACCAATAGGCTTTGTTTTTGGTAGAGTAACCCAAAAAAGTTCCTTCATCACTCTTGGGATCAGTTTTCCCATAGTACATGTCTCTGTTGATATAACAATTGCTACCAAAGATTTTGAAGTAACCTATACTGGGAGTATGTTTGAACCATAGTTCATAAGGAGTCTTACCGGTTCCCTTTTTAACTTGAACTCGGTTCAGTGTGTAGACAGCAGTGCTAATGGCTTCTCTCCAAAAGTGATGAGGCCGATCCTTTTGAATCAGCAGGGTTCTAGCGCAATCAATCAGCGTCCTGTTTCTTCTTTCTGCTACTCCATTTTGCTGAGGAGTCCTTGCTACAGTTAGCTGTCTCTTTATTCCATGTTCCTCACAGTAGTGAGTGAACTCTTGAGAGGAATATTCACCTCCTCTGTCTGATCTTAAACACTTCAAGCTTTTAACGGTCTCTTTTTTCACTCTAGCTTTGTAGATTTTAAACATGTGGAAAGCTTCTGATTTCTCTTTAAGAAAGAGTGTCCACATCATCCTTGAGAAATCATCTACAAAGAGCATGAAGTATCGGTCACCATGGTAGCTCTTTGTTCTCATTGGTCCACACAGGTCTGTGTGAACAAAGTCTAGAACATTTTCAACAGAGAAGGATTTGTTGTTGAAACTTGTTCCTATCAGTTTTCCTAACTGACAATCTTTACAAACACCTCTGATGGGTTTTGTAATCTCAGGAAGTCACCTAACTGATTTTTTTTTGCTTACTTTGACAATACTGTCAAAGTTTATGTGGCAGAGTCTCTTGTACCATAACCAGCTATTGTCTTTCTTTGAAATAAGACAGTTTTTGTTTGATTCCCCTTTGAATGAGGCTATGAGACCAGCTCCTTCCATTGAGTCTAGGTAGAACAGATTACCTTTGCTCTGTCTACCAGTTGCAACATGGGTTCCAGTCCGATTCTTGACTATACAGGAACCTTGTTCAAATTCCAACATGAATCCTTTGTTATTTAGTTGTGCAACACTCATCAAGTTGTACTTGAGTTCTTCAACCCAGTACACATCTTCACAGACAGCATAGTTGAAGAGTGCAATAGAACCTTTACCTTTAATGGCACAGGGAGCATTATTTCCAAAGGTAACTGATCCGCTATCATTGAGCTCCAAGCTGTCGAACTTGTTCTTGTCACCGGTCATGTTGTGAGTGCATCCGCTATCAATGATCCAATCATCATACTAATGAGATTTTGAGATAAGTGCAATTTCACTTATCACTGGGCTCTCCTCCTTTATTGCAACAAATGCAATTTCTGGATCCTCAGAGTCTTCAGATTCATCGTCTGTGACTCCTTCCTCCGCAAGGTAGCATTACTTCTTTGCCTTGCTCTTGAACCGGTTGCTCTTATCTTTGTTGTCATTCTCTGGACATCTTGCTGCAATATGTCATATCTTACTACAGGAGAAGCATTTTAAAGGAAGCTTTCATTTATACTTTCCCTTTCCTCTAGGAAATCTCTTGGCAATGAGTGCTTCAAACTCATCTTGCTCCATCTCCTCTGAGAACATATTTTCAATAGGATTACCACTCTTGCCGGTAGAGCAATTACCAGTTTCTCTTCCCTTTTTGGTGGAAGAAGTATTGACAAAAGACTTAAACGCAGCTTCCTAAATGGATAGGCTATTATCAAAATTACTGAGTTCAAAAGCAGCCAACTTACCGATTAGGGAGTCTAGGGTGACCTGATCTCCGACCACCGATCTCAGCTCTTGAATAGCAAAGATCTTGATGGCATACTGAGGTCTGAGTGTTCTCAGTATTTTGCTAACCACCTCCTCTTCACTGAGCTTTCCTCCAACGCTGTTGATGGAGTTTATCACCTCCTTGATCCAATTGCTGTATTGCTCAATGTCCTCTCCTTCATTCATCCTCATGTCATCATACTTTCCTCTGAGGCCTTCAACCTTGGCTCTTTGAACATTTGGGTCTCCTCAATATACCAATTGTAGCTTGGTCCACATCTTGTAAGCAGATTCCAGGTGTTCAATCTAAGCATAGACATGATTAGGTAGAGTGTTGGCTATCATATCCATAGCAGTCGTGTGCTCAGACTTGATCTTTTGTTCATCAAGTGTCAAGGTACCAAAAGGTTCAATGTAATCATTGGTTACATAATTCCAATATCGATCTCCGATAGTCTTTATATATAGCTTCATTATGCTCCACCACAAAGTAAAGTTTTCTTTTCAAAACTTGGGTCCGTCCTTTCTCATCATCTTGACTTCTTTCTTTATGCAGTTAAGCAATAAAGAAAATAAGTCATAAAGCTCTGATACCAATTGACAGTCCCAACCGGTGCTGAGAGGGGAGGGGTGAATCAGCACCTCTAAAACTTTTCTCTATAAAACTAATGAAGTATACTTATGACTGTAATCTAAACAAATTCAAGCATATAATAACAAAAAGCAAACAATCACATAGTGACACCAAATTTATCACATGAAAACCTAGTTAGTGTAAAAACCATGGTGTGAGGAGACCTCACAAATTCTGCACTCTTCTGGAGTATGCCCTGTTAGGAGCCTTCTCCGTTAAAAGATTACAACGCACTGTTAGATGCGACCCGGTTAAGGGATTTGTTTAAAATAAGGCCGGTCAGTGCCTGCCTAGTTAGAGGACTTTGAACACCTTACAAGATGCCACCTGGTAAAGGGATTTGATACAAGGGACTTGTTAGAGTCCACCCAGATACTGGAATTTAACTATTGTAATTGCTAGAAAACAATAGAAGATTGACCTTTTACAATTGGCTTTGCAAAGCCTGATAAGATCTCTATTTGTGTTCAGCTGAGAATTATCACCGGTCGCCGCAGGTGTGTTCTCTACTGTTGTGCTTCTCTACACACACTTCTCTCTCTTCTTCTCTTTCTAATTTACCCTAGCTTCTTTTAAGCTTTCAGGTTCACTCTTTTCTCTGGCAAAATGAAGGCAACTCATATTCTCAACAGGCAGAAGAATATATAGATTTCTTGCCCTAATTGCACCGTTCATGCAAGACCTAACTTCAAATTTGTTGATGTCAGTTTTGTACCACTACATAACATATAGCAATTGAATACTTGATATAGCATACCAAACATTCAACCCTCTCTTGAAAAGTATATACTCACGAAGAACATGAGAATACTCCAAGGTTCTTTACACCTGTGGATACTAACTCAGTCATATTAATGTGATTTGTTGGTTAATCACGTCGGCGGGCTTATGTCGTTCACTTGAGGATGTCAAATTCTCGTTATGATGAAATCTAGCTTTGCAATGTATACTCAATTGACTTTCTTCCTTTTATATCACTTCCAACTTTGCTCTTCGAAAACTTCAACTACTAAACTACTTCTTGCTTCTTTACTACTACTCCTATGGAATGGAAAGATTGGCAAATGGACGGGGATCAACCTAATGAAAGCTTGCCGGCAGCGTTACCTCCATAGATGCAATGATTCAAGGGGAATAATACTAGATTACCACACAAGTCTTCTTAACAAGCCACTAAGATGCTAGTGGCCTAGTATGTAGATCCCTATCAAACATTTACCAATATCACCATCCAACTAGCCATTTACTTTTATTCTTACTCTAACACTTTCTTGAAATGATATCTACTTTAACAACTCAATGAAATCTAACTTTAACGATTGGAAGTAGAAACCATGCAATAACACCAAGTGTTCTTAATCACCATGCAAGACACAACACTGACAAGAGAAGCAATTTTGCTATTATATTAGCAACAATTTTCTTCAACCCCTTATAAATGAGAACAAATGGCCTTATATAGAGGCTCAAAATTACAATGTGCGGCCAAGATTAAGAGGCAAAATCAATGATCCAAATTAAATCCCAAAAACCCTAATTAGGGTTACCACCCCATCAGCCAATGAGAAGACGCCACCTCATCAATGGACCAATGAAAAAAAAGAAAAAGTGGCAACCAATGAGAAGGCACCAAAATGGTAGCCAATCAGAATTAGACACCTACCCTACCCAAGAAGAAAGGAGAATTTGCCACTTAGGGCTTACATTAAATGATCTAATACAATTCTACCCTTTTCTTTCATCTTCTTAGCATAAGCAATGAATTTGGCTAACATGTTATTGACTTCTTCCATGGGAGGGAAAGGTGTATGCCTCATCTTGAGCTCAGCTACATCCATCATGTTCTTTGCTGCTTGCATTGTCTTCTCACTCTCCTTCTCATCATCTCTTGCAAACTCTATAAGGGCCCTGAGAGAGGCAAGGATGCCCAACTGTTTCTCCCTGGAGGCAACCTTCCCTAACTCATCCAATCTCGATCCAAACTCTATCTCATTAAAACTTTCCTCTTTGATTTCCTCAAAATCAAGTGCAATCCTCGCATCGCTCAACATGTTTGAAATGAAAGTGTCGATGCTTGGACTGTGCTGTGCAATCTCATTCTGTATTTCTTCAAGTGTCTTTGATCTGATAGTCATGGCAACATACCAAGACTCAACAGTACTCTTTCCTCCATTGATCAACTTGGCCCTTACCAAGGATCCCTCTAATAGCTTTGTGGCTGCATGTAATCTGGGAATGGCTAAGTCAAGAATTGGAAGGAAATCCTTCCACTTCCCTTCAAATGCTCTGAATTTGTCTCTAAGAGACACAAATGACCTGAATGTCGAGATAAAGGGAAGCAAGAATTTTCGCCCTTCTTGAATTGTATTACTGATCCAATTTTTAGTTTCTTGTTCTCGAGCTAGTATCTCTTCTAGATTGCTCCCACTATCCTGTGGAACGGCTGTCTGAGGCAACTGTTGGATAGGCTGACACATTCCATAATAACTATCTCTCCAATACTTGTTTTCAATCTCCAAGCTCGCTACCCTTTTGTTCGCCGTTCTCAACCTTTCTCTTATTGAAGCTATGCCTTCCTGAACCTCCACACACTCCATGTCATCTGTGACTTTTCCCATGTCATGTTCCCTTATCTCATAGTCTTGGGCCACAATTTCACCCACTGCCTTGCTAACCTTTGGTACTGCAATCTGAACCTTCCGGTGACCATCATCACTATCCCTAATTACTTTTGCCACTGTTCCTGCCATTTGTTTCTGTCCAACATCATCTTCCTTTTCCACTAACCCTTGAATATCCTCAACTGTCTGAATGGCCACAACCTCGCACCTGGGCATAAGCATCTGTTTCAACCATAGTGGTGCAATGCATCTCCCCATATCTAGATTTGGTTCGGCTAACAAAGTGTCACCAACGGCCTCAAGCGCTTGGTTTCCTTCCTCATCTGATAGAGCCTCAATATCAATTGGCTTATATCCTTCACCACTAGTGGCTGCCATATCTTCATTAACTTGGTTCTCCGAAAGAGGAGAGTACCTTGTACTGTTACTATAACCACTTGATTCTGAACCACAGTTCACCTCTACTGCTGCCCTTTGCTCACTTATACTGACCTCTTGGCTCCTAGCCTCAACTATGCTCTCTCTTGATGGCACTTTACTTTGCTTCTTTGCTGGAGGCTCTTGATGTTCTTTATCCTTTTCAACCTCCAAACTCCTTTTCTTACTCTTAACTGCTTGTTGTTGCTGCTGGCTACTGCCCCCACCTTGCTGTCCAACTGACTCCGCTGGAGTCTCCTCCTCTAGTTTCATCTTCTCATAGGTAAGGTGTACCCTCTGACTTTGCAGTTGCCTAAACTTCTTGTTATACCACCACTCAGTGTGTCGCTCGACTATTCTATTAACTGCTTCTAAGGATGGATCCTGATGATCATCCCAATTAACCGGATTCAACTTCGTCCCTCTACTGTATTGTAATCTTCTCTTAGCACATCTTCATCCTCTTCCAATTGGTCCGGAATATCAAGATTTCTCCATCTTATGGCCCTCATCATGCTCACCGATAACCTTGAGAAAGCCAGCTTCCTCACATGAAAGTCATCCTGCGCATTGGTCCAAAAATCCTCCATAGTAAGAATATGCTTGAATGTATCTCCATGAGATGCCTTGATTAAACCATTAGGATCGAATCTTGCCTTGCTCTATACCATCCTAGATGATATTGTTCTAACTCTTTCTCCGTAGCTGCAAAGGCGACAGGATTGGGACAACTATCATTGCCTATCATGAGTGAGAAGGTAACCCCTGTCTCACCTCTGAGCTTCATCACTTTGTCATATTGCTCAAGTTGTCTAGCCAACTCCATCAAAACTACCCTGTCGGGTGGGTACCTTGGAAGCCTCTTGGGACAAGTCGTGCATCCAGCTACTCTTATATAAGTGAATTGCGAAAATTGGATGAACCAACTCCCAAACTTCTTAACTTTTGTCTCTGCTTCTGGTGAGAGCCTCCTGGCGGGTACCCCTTGCAGTATCCTTACTGTCTTCATGGCAAAGGCATCATAAAATATTTTGTAATCCTTGGTGTTGTGCAAATGAAGCTGTGGGTAGCACTCATGCACCAAGCATTGTCCGGGCCCATTGCCAATCACCCCTCTAGCCTTAAGTCCAGGATGTTCATACAGTCTTGCAATTAAATAGAAAAGGTAGGACCCCATGTAGAATTGTTTATGATTTGTACTATCCTAAGTTGCAACTCTAAATTTTCACTTATAATTCTAGCCCAATCAAACTTTTTCTTTCCATTTTCAATTCCTTCAATAAAATAGTAAATCCAAGTTTCGAATTGCATACCTTGAGTGGAGCCCATGACTCGGTTGAGAAGCACAATGAGGTCGCCATACTCTGATTTGAAATCTGACCGGGTGAGCCTTGATGTCTTGGTGACTCCCTTCTTGCCTTCGTATAACCAATTCTGCTTTAGTAGAGCGAGGTAGGCATCCTGATTGTCTTGAAAGAACCTGGCCGTTTGATCCATCAACATTACTATCATGCCCTTCTGCTGGGGTATATTGAACACTTCTACCACTTGCCCGCTGATGTTAGCCAACATTCTCTTTCCTTCATCAAAGATGGACTTGGTCACAATATCAAGCCGAGATGCACACTCCATGATCAACTCCGGACAAGGTAAGGTAGGAGGGAAGGCGGCAGCTTATACAATTCCACACTTGTATATCTTCTTTGCCATAGAGGACTAGCCTCCTTTCAACCTATCTCTCAACTGTATCATGTCTATGGTGCCGATGTTGGTGTCACCAACTCTCTTCAATTTCGAGAAGAAGGTGGTCTTGGGCATCATGTCTTCCTTGTCTTTCTTGGTATTCATTCCCTTTGGGTTCTTGCTTGCACTAGCATCCGCCATCCTAAACACTTATTTCTGCCCCTTCTTTCTACAGTGAGGTGGGACTACACTTATCTCTGCCCCTTCGCCTAGGGATGATCAAACATATTTTTGCCTCGCCAATTCCTATCACACTACACTTATCTCTACCTCTCCGCCTATGGATGGGACTACCACTTATTTCTGCCTCTTCGTTACCTATGAGATGGACTACACTTATCTCTACCTCTCCGCCTACGGATGGGACTACCACTTATTTCTGCCTCTTCGTTACCTATGAGATGGACTACACTTATATCTCCCAATTCTTTCGTAGGGGTGGGAATACCACTTATATCTCCTTTCTCCAAATTCTAAACGAAAACTACACTTATATCTCCCAACTTCAAGCCCTAATGAGATGATGAGGTGATGGATGGATGATGCAAGCAAGAAATGAAGGGAATGAACCAATCAAGAATAGGAAGAAAATCTGCTTAATGAGCCAGTCTTCACCCTCAAAATGAAGATCATCTCCTACACCGTACAATCAACATCAAAGAAAAAAGATAAAAATTAAAAGCACAGTCCACTCACCGATTTTTTTATTTTATTTTTTGCAAATCCTCCTCTAATTGGCAGGCCCTTGACGAATCAGGACAATTTATGATTTTAGCAATCTTCCAAAAAAAAGTAATCTGCCCTGGATTTTGTAGCTCTTCTACCACTTTGGCAGCCTCAAATTAAAATTGTAACACTCCAAAATGCAGCTCCCATTCAAACTCTGCCCCCTCTGATTTTTTGCAGACTTCCTCTGATTTTTTTTTTTGCAATCCTAAGGCACAAAGAGCAGACCCTTCAATGCCCAGATCTACAAGGCTGCTGCCCAGAAAATCGCAGGTCTGCCCAAATTTGTAGACACTTCCAGATTTTCACTAGGGCACAACTCCTAATTTTAGCTCCTTCTTCCTTCTAAATTTGCAACTCTACCCCTGCCAAGAGAAATGGGAAATGGTGAGTGAAGAAATGAGGAGGAAGGCTCCCCCTTTATACCAAATTCTTCCCTCCAAAAAGCAGGGCCGACTTTATAGGAGGGAAAAACAAAAAATTAAAATTGCCAAATTAAACATGAATTAAATGAAATAAAATGCCTAGCCCTAGGGGATTTAATTTTAATTTAAAATTGGGCCAGCCTAGTGCAAAATTATGGGTTTAAATTAGCCAAATCCGAAATTATCATAGCCCCTAAAATTGGAATTTTGAAAAAAGGTCATTTAGGCCTCCAATATAGCTTTAAACCTTCCCCATTGTGGACCCAATAACTTGCCTTGAATTTCACACCTCTTAGGCCTTAAAATACATTGAATTTAACACACAAAGGGGCCCAATTTAAATTTTTAAATTACAAACACTTAGCCCCAAAAAAAAATATGATTTGAATGCATTTAATCATGACAACCAAAATTAATTTTATTATTTTGCAACCCAAAAATCATTTTGCAATTTAATTTCCATTTGGCAATTTAATTTTTTTTATTTTTGCAATTTATTATCTCTAATTGGCAATTTAATTCAAATTTCATTTAAATTCCATTTTTACCACCAGAAATTTACAAGATTTTCCCAAAAATATCCAATTTCACAATTAAATTTCGAAAACGTTCAACTTTTTCAATTTCATCAATTTTCAAAAATCATCCATCTAAGTCCAAAAATTTGCTAAGGCACCCAAATACCCGAATCCAAGAAAAACATTGCCAAGGCTTGCTCAAAAATTGGGGGGTCCCCAAATTCTTTGGGGCGATGATGTGAAACCTCACACCAAGATCCCTTTCAGATACATCACTCGGTGGAGTATTAGTTAACTGAGGAAATATCTGATCCATGCTCTTGCTTTATCCGCTTTAATGAAGAAAACAGTAGATGTGTGTCAAGCACCTTTCCTTCACAGGAGATAACTCTTTGTTTTAAAGCCATAGAATCCGGCTTTAAAACCTTCAGACGCGCTTCAAACTGATCACCATGTTAATTCAAAGTCTTCCGGATTTAGTGCAGTAAATCCCGATCAATGAATTGGTTGAAAAATGTAGTTGACTATGACTTCCTCGGTTCACACCGGAGTCATCTCTGGATCAGTTGAGATCTTTATGTTGTGAACAGGTAAGAGTCTTTGACCTGTCACTGTCCCTTCCTTCGCTTACCGGTCCCACATTAACCTCGGTTGTATTGTTGACACCGGTTTGTACCTTTACTTCCACTCACCGGTTGTATCCTAGATATCGGTTGATTCCTTGACTGTGTTCATTACCCAATTGCTAATGCTTTGTGTAGTGACCAATTTCTCTTGACTACAGTCTCTCTTGTTCTATAGATCTCCTTAGATCTTTAGACTTTAGAGAGATGACAAATCTCTACCCTCTTTTGCCAATCAATGACAATACTTGTACCGGTAGTAGGATTACCGGTTACCATCACTTAATGCCAACAATCTCCCCCTTTGGCATTGATGGAAAAACTTAGATGGGCATTCATGTCACCATCATATCACCAGTTCTTTGTGCTTGCAATCTATGTATCACCGGTACTGCCACTACTGGTTGTCTACCTATTTATTGCCAAACTCTCCCCCTTTTTGACAATAATGCCAAAGGCTAGTTTGAAAGACTACCTTTATTTTATTTGCTCCCCCTACGAGCAGCAGTCATTTTCATCAGTTCAGATAAGATGAGGTGAAACCTTCTGTTAAGGCATAATGAACTGATGATCACCTTTGCAGGTTTACTGAAGATCATGAAGGGGTATAACCCCTAGTTTACATCTGAGATACTCAAAAGTACTCTTTGGTAACGACTTTGTGAAGATATCAGCAATTTGTTCCTTTGTGGGAACATACTCCAATCTTACCTCCTTGTCTTGTACCAACTCTCTCAAGTAATGATACTTGATGGCAATGTGCTTTCTCTTGGAGTGCATGACAGGTTCTTGGATATGTTGATTGCACTGGTGCTATCACAATATATAGCTATCAGTTTAGGTATCTGTTCTTTGATTCCTTCTAGATGTTGTTTGATTGAGATTACCTATGTGCAATTGATTGCAGCGGCAACATATTCAGCCTCTGCAGTAGACTGAGAAATATAGTTATGTTTCTTTCTTGTCCAAGAAATAATTTTTCCACCAAGAAAGAATGCACCACCACTTGTGCTCTTTCTGTCATCAATGTTGTCAGCCCAGTCTGCATAAGTGTAGACTTTTACTTGAAATCCTCCCTTGTGGGGAAACAACAAGCCATATTCTTCAGTACCCTTAAGGTATCTGAAAATTCTCTTGACTTCTATCAGATGTGTCTCTTTGGGATTTGCAGAGAATCTTGCCACTATGCCAACTGCATGTGCAATGTCCGGTCTACTGTGAACAGCATACTGCAATTTTCCTATCATGGACCGATACATTGTTTCATTTACTTCTTTAGGATTATCCTCCTTTGATAACTTGAGGTTGGTTATCATTGGAGTTCCAACTGGTTTGGACTCATCTACTCCAAAAGTCTTGAGAATTTCTTTTATGTACTTGGACTGAGAGATAAAAATACCTTCTTTTAGCTAATGGACCTGTAATCCAATGAAGAATTTGATGGCGCCTATCATAGACATCTCAAATTCTTTCTTCATTTCTTCAGCAAAGACTTTGTTGATCCTGTCATCTCCTCCAAAGATGATGTCATCCACAAAGATCTCAACAATCAAATTTTCATCATTTCCACTCTTGAGATACATATTGTTGTTGTCCCCGGTTCTTGTGAATCCTATGGTCAGAAGGTATGAATGTAACCTTTCATACCAAGCTCCTAGAGCTTGCTTCAACCCATAAAGAGCCTTCTTCAGTTTACAGACCATACCATCTTTGTGTGCAGATGTGAAGCCTTCTGATTGTTCAATGTAGTCTTCTTCCTCCAGTATTCATTCAGGAATGCAGACTTGACATCCATCTGGTATACTTTAAATTTCTTGTGAGCAGCATAGGCAAGAAGAATTATCACTCCTTCCAATCTGGCCACAGGTTCAAAGGTTTCTCCATAGTTCAGTCCTACCTCCTGGGCATACCCTTTGCAGACCAGTCTTGCCTTATTTCTTATGAGTTTGCCATCTTCATTCAACTTGTTCCGGTAGACCCACTTTGTCCCAATAACATTCTTGTTCTGTGGTCTTGGCACAACTACCAATGTGTCATTTTTCTCAATTTGCTCAATCTCTTCCTCCATGGCCTTGACCCAGTTTTCATCTTCTAGAGCTCCCTAGTGGATTTGGGCTCTATACAGAAAAATAAACATATATTCTCTTTGGCCTTTTTCCTGGTCAAGACATTAGCATGTTTGTCACCAATAATGTTGTCAGTGGGGTGATATGTGACATACCTTGGGAGAACTGGTCGCTGTTCCCGGTCAGGTTCTTCCGGTTGAGCAATTTCTTCATCACGGTTCTGAACATCCTCTTGTGTTTCTTCAAGATACGCTGAATATCAATGTGGATGGCCTTGCCTTGGGGAGAAGACTTGTCAAGAATCATGCATTGTGCAGCCCATTCTCCTTGTCGTATCTAAAGATTATTTCCATCCTCTTGGATGAGACTACTCTTGGGGATCCATCGAATAGCCCTCGTAAAAGGACTTCTTGCCTATTATGTTCAAAAAAATTCCAATTTTGGGAAGTCTAAATTGGAGTGCCCCAAAGAGTGCAATCATGGGGTACCCAAATTTTCATTGGTATCTCCCAACTTAACAACGCAAAGAGCTTCTTGGATTGTGTAATGTCCCCTTCTGGATTCTGACTGTGAATCCCAAGAGTTACCTCAACAAGCAATTAGATTGGTCGTCTCAAATCCTAGTCGTGCGTTCAAGCAAGGCGTACAGTACGATCTACCTGTGTCCGTACGGTGTTGGTGGGTCTGAGACAACCGTACACGGCTGCCTGCTTTAATGTTCCTTTGTCAACAAGGGTCGTACAGTTATGATGGCACCCCTCCGAACTGTTGATTGAACGATTCCAGTCAATCGCACAACCTTTCCTAGTCATTGGCCTAGTGTACGACAGATTTTGCCTTACAGCATAAACTCCTAGTTACCTCTTTGTGTAGACGTACAAACAAATGATAAGCTTTAATACTCAGTCGTACAGTCAAAGCTGCCCTCTAGACACTCGCCCAACTCGCACTTCACAACTGCATGCCTACAATGTTACCGTACGGTTTGTACGGCTTCCCTTGTCCATCGTACGGTGGTACTATGGTGCCTATATGGAAAGAGTGTGACCATACCGTCACTTCTTCCTTCCTAGCATACAGTCCAAGGGCTGTACGGCCTGAATTGGTCTCCTTCCACGCAGAATCTAGGGTCGCCTATTCTCCTCTGACGACCTTTCTTCGTGCACAGACGACTCCAGAGTTATGGTGCGAGGGGAAACACAAATATATTATGTGGTGTAGTGCAAGATAAACAATATAATCAAATTGACACAATTTGGCACAAGAATGAACACCAGATAGATTGCCGCCAAAACACCAGCAATGCCAGAAGTAATTCAAACTCAATAATGATAGCACTTCAGATTACAATCATTCTCAAACATATATCAGATATCATTGTTTATTACAAATTTGTCTTCTACAGCAGACTTCACAAATTTGGAGCACACGGTGAAATATCGGAATGATATTTCCAACGACAAACTAGGGTGGTTGTGAACCACTAAAACTGCAACAAACCAAATAGGGAGAATCTTTCACCTTTGAAATGGCGAACAACAGAACTCCAACTGGAATTCACAACACAAATAAAATATTCCAAATCGCATATCAACAACTACCTACATGCTGGTCATAAATACCCCTTCGGAGAAACTCCTGAGGGTTTACAAAAGAACACCCACACAGCAAACACCTACGGACAACAAAAAATGGGCCCCTTTTATTAATTAATGAAAGGTCCTTAGTAATATCTTTTAAATTGGAACCAAATAATTAATTAATTTAATTAATTTATTCTCTATCAATTTGGGGACATTACAGATTGGATGCCTCCCCAAGGTGATGCTTTGTTGTGGAGTTTTTCTAATACACAGGGCAATGGACTCGACAACCAAGGCTACTGTAAAGCCCCTAAAATCCTTTGTTTCCAATTTTATTTTTGCAACCAAATTCTTCTATATAAAGTTGTAGATCTCCCCACTATCTACAACAGCTATTACCTTTCGTCTTCTTAGAACACTTTTAATTCGAAAAGGGTGGTGCTGGGATGCCTTTGTAATTGCACCTAAGGTTTTGCGTTCTTCATCAAACTTCCTCTTTTTGTTTGGTTTTTCATCTTTTTCATCCCATATTCCCTCATCAAATAAGACCTCTATGTTGAATGCTTGGCCTCTTTTTTCACGTGTCTCGGTTCCCATTTCTCTTTGTAGTTGAAGCACAAATTTTGGAAGCTCTTCTTTAGTACAAATGTGTCCAAGCTCCCATCTTTTCTTGCATCTAAAACATTGCCTTTTTCTTCGAAACTAATCTTTGTTGTCTTTAGGAGGAAATACCCTTTTATGCCAATCTCTCTTATAGGGGGATTTGGTATGTGAGTTTGAAGTTAACTTTTTTGAATAAGGCTTGTCTTTTGATGTAGTAGTTTCCAACCTTGATGCCTTCTGACCTACATCTACAAGTGTGGTAAGATCTTGAGCACTTACCAAGCCCCAGATTGACTCCTTTAACTCTTCTACAAACAAGTATGTGAGTCTGCTTAGAGACACCTCTAGTACCATAGCTGAATTTTTTTGGAATTCAATGGCATAATCTTCTACATTTCCATGTTTTAATTGTGTTAGCTCTTTAAAGCACCATTCGAGATCTTTCTAATCAAACCTTTAAATAAGTTTTTGAGTGAATTCATCATAAGTCGTTATGTGTTGGTGCCATGGTGCCACCAATCATATGAAGCTCCCTCCAAGTGTACGATGGCAAATTTAATAGCGTCTTCCTCCATCATGGGACTAAGTGAGAGACAGGGCTCATCTTTTTGACCCATGAACATGATGTGACTCTTCCACATCCATTGAAGTAGCATAGAGTCATTTTACTTTCCCTTTGTCTTAAATCTTTGTTGGGTTGTTCCCTTTCCCCTCTAGGGGCTGTCTGAGTTTTAGCATCATAGTAATCTCTAAAGAAAATGTTTCTCCTAACTTCAAGATCTAGCCTTGAGTATGCTTCAGCAAATTTATCAACATTGTTAATGGGTGGGCTACTTGCTTCTTCATCTATTGTGCGCTCTCTTCTAGGTATGAAATAAGGTCTTGTCGACCTAGGGGTTGATTCCCTGTTGTTAATTTCTAAAAGATTAGAGTTGGCATCCGTCCCATTAATTTTGTTGGGTCGAAAATTACTAAAAGTATTGTTCATATTTTGCAAGGCTTGAAGTAGTTGTGTTATTTTCTCATTTTGCTCCATGATAGCTTGAGTTGTTTGTTTGTTGTGCTCAATGAAGGCCCTCACTTCATTTCCCACTTGTTCGCTCTTGTATTGTTTTGAGCGGAGTTAAAGGTGGATACACGTTTCTTCTTTTTCTCTCTCCAAAGCCCTTTGAGCCCTTTGGCTAAGTTGCATCAAATACCTTTTGTCCCTCGGGATGGCAAGAATGAAGCTTTGATACCAATTGTAATGTCCCCTTTTTGGATTGTGCTAAACTGTGCCCTAGAACCACAAGTTCAATTAAAAAAAGAGGTGTAATATAGTTAGAATTATAGCTTTACCAATAGAATATGTCTTTAGCAAGATTAACCCTAGAATAGGTCCTACAATCATGTTAAATAACATGTGTAACATAATTCCACCAAATATTTCTTGTAATATATAAATGCATATATGATACTAATCATTTCAATATATTTAAATAAATCAAGCGACAACTCTTCAACTTAAGAAGCAAAGCATCAATAGTTTGATTCCCATAAGCAACCATAATAGTGATTTGAGAGGAAGCATGTTAGGGTGCCCTACAATTCACCTCATCCAACCCAAGAGCATGGAGTATCCAAACTTGACCTCTTGGCCCCAAGTGTCATGAGCTATTCTCCATCTAGCTCAAGGTAGGCTATTTAGAAGGGGAACAAATACCTGCTCCCCTAATCATGACTCCACAATAAGGTTCCCTAAAATTCACTGCAACTAAGCCCAAGAGCGCGGAGTATCCAGAGTCAACCTCTTGGCCTCAAGTGGTAGGAGCTCTTATCCATCCAAGCATGAGGTAGGCTACTTAGAAGGGGAATACATACCTAGTGTCCTTATTGAGGTCCTCCCTAATCCTTACATGGCGGCTTATAGGAGATTTCAATACAAAAATTATTACATAGATTAATTACTATCATTATAATAAAGGATATATGGATTATATAAACAATCACAAACTATTGATAGACTATATGTATTCAATCATATCATTATTTTGCATACCACAATGAATAATCGCTGATTGATATATATATATATATATATATATATGCCCGATTGTTGATGTCTAGTGATAAACTAAGTGCTGATGTTGATTGGTTGATTGATCCCTTCTTCCAAATGAGGGGTAACTTTAAATAGCCCTCAAGGGGAGGCATAGGAACACAACCTTTGGTTAAATGCCTTCTTCATAATGAGGTGTCCCTTCTATACTAACCCCCCCCCCCCCCCTTCATAACTGTATTGATGCTTAAGACTTCATTAAAAATATTTTCTTCAACAAATTGTAGATCTCTTCCATAAGCGCCTGATCCCATGGCATGAGAGTATATGAATTTGATGCTTCCTTTTGTCTTGTCTGATTGGGCATTGAAAAAAATTAAAAAGTCTTAAATAATACAATTTTCTTTTGTTAATCGTGGTAGGGGCATGACACGGTGCATACCTCCCAAGACAAAGAAGGAACATCCACTAGGATTTGGCCAACATTCTAATTTTTGTCCAACAATAACATTACATCCATAGTCTCTATAAGAGGTTCGAGTAAAAATTAAAAGTCCAGTAGGTACTCCAGAAATTTTTAGGAGGGACATTGGAACTAAGCAAGGTTGTCTATAACCTCCTACACTTTTTGGCCCATATATCAACAAACTTGAAGAATGGTTGAATTTGAAAGATGAAGATAGTGTTCTTCTACGAGAATATGTTGTTAGGCTTTTGTAATGTTCCCTTTACGGTATCTTGAAACTGAGGGACAATTATCTTGACTTCTTTGTGCTTGTTATGAATTGCAATCTCAATTACACTATAAACTTGTGAATTTAGAATACAAAGTCAAGGATATGTCAAATGACTAATATCAATGCCACTTGTTATCTCCAATTTAAACAATTAGATGCAAACCTTAATATGTTAATCTTGTAGGTAAACCTATGCTTGATGATTACTATGATCTTTGTTGTATCGGGTATGGCAAGATGAACTTTCCATAATTGTAATGTTTCATGGAAACCTTTTTGAACTTTGCCAATTAGTAAATCAATTATGATTGTAGCTTAAGGTCTAGCTAGGAATTCTATAGTTGATATTGATAGGTAAGATATCCACCATGGATGGGTACTAACAAAATTAACTCTAATTAGATAATCAAAGTGCATAAGTATAGATTCATCAACTGATAGATATTGATATAGATATAGTCATGTAAGATTGTTTGGTATAAATATTGATATTATGTCCAATAGAGGGGTCCAATCTGATCTCTGATAGAGATTACAAATATCGGACAAGAGGTCTATCTGATGGTGTGTATTCTGGGAGGTTAAATTCTTAAATTAGGAGAGCCATGTAATTCTTTTTATCCAAGACCTGATCACTGCATATAATATATAAAATTGTTCCTTCCCCTATTCCAAATGGTGTGTTTACTAACTGTATTCTGTATAGAATGTTGATTGCAATATGTGTTTGAGGACTGCATATTTTATTGATGACCGATGATGATCTCTAAGTTACCCCAAGGCCAAAAGGCCACCGTCCAATCTAGATGAATTCCTTTCTGATTATTTGTCTATGTATATATGTTGTGGCGTTCAGCAAAGACATCAACATTTATCGCTCAATATGAATCTTTATTTGGTAAGCTTGAGATTTGCATGGATATTTGGTGCAACAAAAGAGCAAATGCATTGGCCGATCTCCCATAGTTTATTTTACCCTGATTCATTCTTTCTAAATCAATGAATTGTAGACATCATTCCCAATTATGTGATTGAAGGTGATTATTGCTTGTTGTTTGAGGAGCAGAAGACGCCGCCAATGACAGCCGTGTTTGATGCTAAGGATATTAAGGATAGAAGGTCTAATCTATGTGCGAGGGACAAATGCCAAACTTTTGAAAAAGACCGAATTATTTCCCTTTGAATCTCTAGCCTCCCCATATTATATATCCCTTATTTCTTTCATGTTCAATAATTGTATGATTTCCATAGCATCCACTCGTCCACATCCTTTCACTCATAATCGCTAATTGTATTATATATTATTATTTAATTAATTTAGCATTTATTATTATAATGTTTGAAATATTATTATTCATTTATTTGTTTTATATTTTATATTTTTATTTTAATATTATTATCAATCTTTACTAAATCTATTTTTATTAAGTCTGAGATCGATAATTAAGCTATATATATTAAAGTATATATTAATTTCTATAATTTAATTTTATTAAAGTGATTATTATTATATTT